>LBNU01034223.1:61197-77590 GCA_014162995.1 Artemisia annua | reverse complement strand
AAGGACGAAAACCTTTGAACGATTAATTCATTCGTTTAGAGTTGTTATCTCTTCAAAAGATTAATCAACAACTAATCTCGAGAAAGGAGAATAACTCGTTGCAAACTTTTACCTCAAGCTTAATGAACTTATTCGCGTCGCTTTGCAAACACATTGTCTTTTAAATTCATTTATCGCTTTCATTACTTATCGCTTTTATTTACCGCTTTCATTTCTATTTGCACTTTACTCACATTCTTTCTTTAGTCACTTTAATTCATGCAACTTTACTTGTTTGCTTATTTCATGTCGTTTTACCGCTTTACTTTACTTTAATTTGTCATCGTAGTATAAACAAAACAAAACCTTCTTTTAAACTTTATTCACTACACATATCTCACGGTCTTGAGTGACGAGATCAGTTCAACCCTCGTTGGGAAAACGATCCGTGGTTTACAAGCTTGCTTGCTAGATCGCAACGTATCACGTATATATGAATCCTACATGTTCGAAACATTCTATGATTTCTCCTTGCTTTTGATTCTTTCTCCATTGTTGATTTTTGCCGTTACCTATTCTACCCCTATGATTGTTTTGTGACTTTTCATCGTGTATATTCAATTTGTCCAATGCGTTATGGAGATATTTGGAGACGATTTTGTTGTGCTAATATATTTACATTGGAGATGTTCGATTCAATGTTATCATGGATATGGATTTGTTGGCTACAGCATCAAGATGCTACAACGGTCATATTATAATTGCCACCTTTGTCGATTCGTGAAATTCAAGATTCTGCATCATGGTTCCTAACCTGGTAAACATTTATGATCACCTTTGTTTTGAAAACTCGTACGTTAATCCCTCGTGGTTATGTAGATACTCCGTTTGATGAAACTCGCTTCGAGAGTTCTTTGGTCGTCTGAAGCTATTCGCGTATTCCTTAGTGAACTGCCAAGATGTGAAGTTGTTTTGATCTGGTTATGAGAAGTTGTTTTGTCACGACTCGAGGTAGAATGTGATTGCAATAAAGGCATGTGTATATGATGCAAGTATTATGACGCCTGGCCAACGTGATAATAGTTGCATCATATAACTTGAACTTATTGGAATCATATGATATTTTGAGTAGTGCCTGAGAACAGTAAGTTGGTTGATGTTGGAACTTTATCCGTATAAAGAGCGATGTTTGCTTAATTCTGAAACTCCGCATTGAATGACATCAGTGGAAGGGAAAAGAATTGAAGGACCAGTTTCTAGGAAGTGGTTTCATCTGTGCAAGTGTGTATTTTTGATATTTTTTTGTTTTTATTCGGGGAGAAGAATGATAATAACATGAAGTTGTGGATGGATTCTGGAAGATGAATTGTAGCATGTTTGTGTGAAAGAGTGAAATGCTCCTAGTATTCCTTTTCGTATTCGTTATGATCTCTATGAGCGTTGTGATGCCAATTGTATTGGCTATTGCTCCAACTATCCCTATGAATTTGAGAAATCGTGTCTTTCATGAATATTTGGACGAATTGTCATTGTATGACATTTTGATATGTTTGAAGACGAAAGAGAAAAAAAGGACCACTTTCATTTGTGGTGTTAAATTTCTACGTCAGAAGAAGCTCCAGTTGTTGTTTTCGAAGAATAACTTTTGTGGGAGGAAGAACGAGAGGAGAATTTGGAAGAGCTGGAAAGATATTTGTTTCTACTTCAGAAGAAGATAAGCTATGTTAGAATACGGAAGGAAGCAGCTTGAAGAAAAGCACACAATTCTGTCAACAAGTATTCATCTTAGTTGTACTAATATGTATAGAGTCTTGAAGCAGGAGCTGGACGGGATGGTATGAAGACGGTGGTGGCTACATAGGTGATTTCCACACATAGGAGGAAGGACAACATGAGTAGAGTACATTGGAGCTTTGACTAGGATGGCTTGGCGTTTGAGGAAGCTTTAGTTCGCGACTTGCTAAACCTTGGAATCATTGTCATCCATACGATTATTCGATTTCTTCGTTTATGCCTTTGATACGTTTTGATACGCCGATTAGTGATTCGGAATGTTAGTATGAATATGTTACACATCTCTTGATGAGATTCTGGATACGTTTGATGATTTGATTTGTTCTTTCGACAATGGCAAGTTCCTTTGTTCGTTCAAAATTTGGTAGGAATTTATGAAGATTTATCGGTTAGCACTATCTCCGTTTTGCTTCGTAGGAATATGTGTGTTTAGTGTATCTCCTTGTAGGATTTTACCTATCATCTGTCATCTGTCATCTGCTACGCATTTGTTTCACATTCGTTGAATTCGATTTGTTATGATAGGAGAGCCTGGGGCTATCCAAGTGTGTCCGGATCGAGTCATGAGAAACAATTTCGTTGTGAAGATTCTTTCGGAAGAACCTCCCCGAGTGTGAGGATATTTGTGACGATCTTTTGTGAATTGCTACGACTCCGTCTAACTTTCAAGATTTCAATTTTCGAGGGCGAAAATTTTCTTTTAGAGGGGAAGAATTGTAAAACCCAGAAATTTTGAACATCTAAAGTACCTAATTTACCCCTCAAAATTTAAACTTTTGAAGAACGAATAATGTGTATAACCTAAGTATATATATGCTAATTTTTAAACATTTCGCAACATGTAGAACCTATAATACTGAAGATACATAAACGTTACAACTTATGTATATGTAGTATATGTATCACACATTTAAAAGAATAATCATGGGCCGAATATTATGGAGTTGTGTACAAGTTATCCTAAGCTTAAAACAAGCCCAAAGTATACATAAAAATAAGCAAGTCCAAGCCCAACTAGAATTTGACCCAACCCATCTTGTAAAAAAAAATAAGTTCGGTATATTACTCCCTCCCACAAACGAAATACAGGAAAAAAAAAGAATGAGAACTCTAGCCTCCATAATTTCTTGTCATCAAGAACTCAAGATCAAGATTCGTGGTAATTCCGTGAAGGTTTGGTATGATTAATCACCTATTTCTTTAACATCTTTTGTTTTAAAATTTTCTTGTAACCATAATTGATGGATATGATTAGGGTTTATTAAAATCTCAGTAATTAAAGATGTTTGATCATTAAAACATAATTAGGGATGTGTTAGAGGTTAAATATCGCGTTGGTTAGGGTTTGGGTTTTGTTTGTGACGCTGATAGAAATTTGGGTCGGATTGATATGGGTGAATCTTGATGATATCAACGTGTTTTTAAGTGATTTTTGAGTCTAAACATAAGTACTTTTTGTCTACTTTCTGGAAATATAAGATTCATATCAATTGGAGTTTGGGAGAGTGGTCTTTTGATTTTTGGGAGATTAAGTGTCAAAGCTGAGTAATCGGGTCTCAAAATCAGTTGGTGTTTTTGATTTTTCATTTTCAAACCGTAAAGAGTTAGGAGCTCTTCTTCTACAGGAGTAATATCTGGGTTATGTGTAACTTCTTGGAATTTTTGTGGATTTTTCTGAAGTGTCAAAATGGGTATGATAAATGTTAACTTTTGAGGTGTTTCTGCAGATCCGAATTTAGGTATGATAACATAAACGATTTTTGTAAGGTATTTCTACTAAATAATAAAATCTGTAAAAAATTCAAGTAGACTCCTAAGACATGATAGCCTCTGTGAGAATTTTGGTGAATTTTTATTTTGAGTTCTTGTGTGGTCATAAAATCCGTTAATTTGACCTAATTTTGTTATAAAACCAGTCATTTTATATGCATGTGTCAAATGTATGTTTAATGTGTTATTTTGATGGTTTGGTGCCAAATGCATGTTCTCACATGGTGTGTGTTCTTTTAATGTCGTGATGAATTAGTTGTGTGTATGTGTAACCTAATTTAATAATCCCGAACCCTGAACTTAATTTAACTAAATTGGGAAGTCGTGTTAAAACCTACCAAATATTGAAAGTTACTAATTTGGGAAACTTACTAGATTTGGAAACTTACTAATTCGGGAAACCTGTTAAAAATAGAAAGTTACTTAAATGACTAAGTTACTTAAAGTGGAAACTTACTATAAATGGAAGTTTACTATTTTTGGAAAGTTACTATTTTTGGAAAGCTGCTGTAAATGGAAAGTTACTAAAAATAGAAAGCCGACTAAAACAAGTAATTTGATTTAAAACAAGTTATTAATAATTAGCCGATCATTAATTCGTGTAGATTTGCTGAAGAAGGAGTGACTTCCTATTCCTATGGTTATGTTATGGTTTCGTTAGCGGTTTAAGGTACAGATATTCTGTCTCTAATCAGTAGAGATTCCCTTCAATCTATGTTACTATGATCCTTTGCCATTGCTATGTTCCCTTTTGTGTGATCCTTTGATATGAGCTTTTGGTTGATCCTTTGATATGATTCGATTGCTATCCATTTTGTTTGGTTACCTGATTACTAACTCATGGTTGAGATTTTGTTTGATTATGATATGATTCGTTTGATATGGATATGCTTTGTTGATATGATTCTGTTCGTATGCCCGAACTATCCATGTAGGTACCATGGGCGTGTCAGTGATGGCCCCACTGGCATGACACTTTCTGGGGAGGTGTGATTGCTCCCTGGCATTCCCTTTTGTTTGATATATATGTGTACACTGGCCAATTAGTTATATATGTGACCAGTCATGAGCTGGCATATGTATTTTGTTTGATTCAGGGAGTGTATGGATGCATCCTAGGCTTTTTTTGTTTCGATTGTGATGGCGGTACGTGCACTGTACCCCATTCCTTTGGGAGCTAGCTACTCCATGCGGTACCGAGAGGTCTTCCCTCTCCGTACTCCTTTGATGTGACAGATATGTGATATGTGATTATGTGATTCTATGATTTCGAGACCTATTCGAGTGACTCTGGTAGGTCGGCTCGTGGCTTCCTATATTTCTATGTGTCTATTCGAGTGGCTCTGGTAGACACGCCTTTGTTCATACGTGCTCATTATTCTCTTATGATTATGCTTATATTGATATCTCTATGATGCTTTGTTTCCCTTTGACTTATGATATTTGTTCAGTTATATGTTAATCTATTTTGAATTTGACAGATGATATTCCTTTCAGCCGAAACTTATGATTCCCTTTTCTATTACTTATATACATTTCATTTATCCTTTTGTTTTGTTATATATCTGTTCACTGGGCTTTTTAAGCTCAGCCGCATTTCCTTTTCCAGCGGCAGGTTTTAGGTTGGAAGNGTTTATTAAAATCTCAGTAATTAAACATGTTTTGATCATTAAAACATAATTAGGGATGTGTTAGAGGTTAAATATCGCGTTGGTTAGGGTTTGGGTTTTGTTTGTGATGCTGATAGAAATTTGGGTCGGATTGATATGGGTGAATCTTGATGATATCAACGTGTTTTTAAGTGATTTTTGAGTCTAAACATAAGTACTTTTTGTATACTTTCTGGAAATATAAGATTCATATCTATTGGAGGTTGGGAGAGTGGTCTTTTGATTTTTGGGAGATTAAGTGTCAAAGCTGAGTAATCGGGTCTGAAAATCAGTTGGCGTTTTTGATTTTTCATTTTCAAACTGTAAGGAGTTAGGAGCTCTCTTTCTTCGAGTAATATCTGGGTTATGTGTAACTTCTTGGAATTTTTGTGGATTTTTCTGAAGTGTCAAAATGGGTATGATAAATGTAAACTTTTGAGGTGTTTCTGCAGATCCGAATTTAGGTATGATAACATAAACGATTTTTTTAAAGGTATTTCTACTTAATAATAAAATCTGTAAAAAATTCAAGTAGACTCCTAAGACATGATAGCCTCTGTGATAATTTTGGTGAATTTTTATTTTAAGTTCTTGTGTGGTCGTAAAATTCGTTAAGTTGACCTAATTTTGTTATAAAACCAGTCATTTTATATGCATGTGTCAAATGTATATTTAATGTGTTATTTTGATGGTTTGGTGCCAAATGCATGTTCTTACATGGTGTGTGTTCTTTTAATGTCGTGATGAATTAGTTGTGTGTATCTGTAACCTAATTTAATAATCCCGAACCCTGAACTTAATTTAACTAAATTGGGAAGTCGTGTTAAAACCTACCAAATATTGAAAGTTACTAATTTGGGAAACTTACTAGATTTGGAAACTTACTAATTCGGGAAACCTGTTAAAAATAGAAAATTACTTAAATGACTAAGTTAGTTAAAGTGGAAACTTACTATAAATGGAAGTTTACTATTTTTGGAAAGTTACTATTTTTGGAAAGCTGCTATAAATGGAAAGTTACTAAAAATGGAAAGCCGACTAAAACGAGTAATTTGATTTAAAACAAGTTATTAATAATTAGCCGATCATTAATTCGTGTAGATTTACTGAAGAAGGAGTGACTTCCTATTCCTATGGTTATGTTATGGTTTCGTTGGCGGTTTAAGGTACAGATATTCTGTCTCTAATCAGTAGAGATTCCCTATCAATCTATGTTACTATGATCCTTTGCCATTGCTATGTTCCCTTTTGTGTGATCCTTTGATATGAGCTTTTGGTTGATCCTCTGATATGATTCGATTGCTATCCATTTTGTTTGGTTACCTGATTACTAACTCATGGTTTAGATTTTGTTTGATTATGATATGATTCGTTTGATATGGATATGCTTTGTTGATATGATTCTGTTCTTATGCCCGAGCTTGCGAACTATCCATGGAGGTACCATGGGCGTGTCAGTGATGACACCACTGACATGACACTTTCTGGGGAGGTGTGATTGATCCCTGGCATTCCCTTTTGTTTGATATATATGTGTACACTGGCCAATTAGTTATATATGTGACCAGTCATGAGCTGGCATATGTATTTTGTTTGATTCAGGGAGTGTATGGACGCATCCTAGGCTTTGTTTTGTTTCGATTGTGATGGCGGTACGTGCACTGTACCCCATTCCTTTGGGAGCTAGCTACTCCATGCGGTACCGAGAGGTCTTCCCTCTCCGTACTCCTTTGATGTGACAGATATGAGATATGTGATTATGTGATTCTATGATTTCGAGACCTATTCGAGTGACTCTGGTAGGTCGGCTCGTGGCTTCCTATATTTCTATGTGTCTATTCGAGTGGCTCTGGTAGACACGCCTTTGTTCATACGTGCTCATTATTCTCTTATGATTATGCTTATATTGATATCTCTATGATGCTTCGTTTCCCTTTGACTTATGATATTTGTTCAGTTATATGTTAATCTATTTTGCATTTGACAGATGATATTCCTTTCAGCCGAAACTTATGATTCCCTTTTCTATTACTTATATACATTTCATTTATCCGTTTGTTTTGTTATATATCTGTTCACTGGGCTTTTTAAGCTCAGCCGCATTTCCTTTTCCTGCGGCAGGTTTTAGGTTGGAAGCTGGGTTTGAGTGAAGAGTGCATAGGAGCATTAGTGGACTACCCCATGGACTAGAAGCCTATTACACCTGGACTAGTTTTGGACTTGGATTAGATTAGACTTTGTTTAATTTGAATTTTCTTTTCTTTTAAAGTTTAAGTATTTCTTTTGTATTTTTAGATTTTTCCCTTGTAACCTTTTGCTTTAAGTCTTCCTCTTGCGCTGTCTGCTTTGATATGTCACCATACTGTAGCGCTCCGGACCCATGTCGGGTTGGGGTGTTACATAATATAACACCGTTCAGGACATCATAATCCAGAGGTATCACTCCTCACACGAATGGAAAGTTTTGCAAAACTAGTCCTAATTCCATGCAAACTAGATTTTTATGAAACAAAAAGCTTTCTAGCTTATGTTTAAGTAATATGAGCTTAACTAAGTTACCTAAACTAGCTTATAGCTTATGAAAATGGCTTATATTTTAAAAATAGCAATTCGACTCTTTTTAGGGTTTTAGAAAGTTAACGAGCTAGTTCTAGTGATCAAAGCTTAGGCAAGGGGTTCTAAGGGATCTAAGGCATCCTAGTACTATCCTAGAACTAGACTAAAGCTAAAAGAACAAGTTAAGAAGCTTACGTGATCAAGGGAAGGGCTAACAAGGGTTTAACTAGGGTTTAGGGTTCCTCGGCCTAAAATAAACTCAACAAGGGTTCTTTACTTGATTTTCTCGACTCCTAGGCCTTCTATACCTCAAGTACTACTACTAATACTACAAAATTTTTAGGGTGGAGAAGAAGAGATGGTGTGGTTTTGAAATGAAGTGAGCTCGAGGGTATTTATAGGGCACGGTTTGGAGTAGCGAGCAAGTAAGGCAAGTAGGAGGTGTCGAGGGAGAGGGAGGTGACTAAGCTAAGCTAGATGGTGAATAAGGAATGCTATGGGATGACAAGGCTAGTCTATGAGGCGGTTTAGGTTTACTTGTGGTGGTAGTGAAGCCGTAGAGTCAGTTTAGGGAGAAAGGGTAACAAGGAGGTGACGAGGAGGGTGTATGGCGGTTTGGTAGCCATAAGGTGGTGAGGAGAGGTTGGTGCTTGCTAAGCTGCTTAGAGCTTGATAGAAGGTGGGTAGGGTGTTTAAGAGGTGGTTTAGGGATGGGTTAGGGTGGTTTTATGGTGCCTTAGGGTGTTTAACCTTGACGGAGACTAAGTAGGTGATGGAGGTAGGTGCTAAGGTGCTAGATTGTCTAAGGCTGGTGTGTAAGCTGCTACTAAGGTACTGAGGTGTTTGCAGTTGGGCTTAGGGTACTTAGTTTTAGGTTTCAGCGTTATGTTACGGTTTAGTTATACGCCTAATCTTGCTTAGTGGGGAATTAAGGGTTTTAGCTTAGGGTTTTGTGCTAGATAGTGTCCTATGAGTGGTTTAGTGACTAATCCCTAGTCTAAGAAGCTTGTTACTAAGTGGTGGTAGCTTATGGGGAATAGTAGGGAACGTTTGANGCAAACTATATTTTTATGAAACAAAAAGGTTTCCTAGCTTATGTTTAACTAATATGAGCTTAACTAAGTTACCTAAACTAGCTTATAGCTTATGAAAAGGGCTTATATTTTAAAAATAGCAATTCGACTCTTTTTAGGGTTTTAGAAAGTTAACGAGCTAGTTCTAGTGATCAAGGCTTAGGCAAGGGGTTCTAAGGGATCTAAGTCATCCTAGTACTATCCTAGAACTAGACTAAAGCTAAAATAACAAGTTTAGAAGCTTACGTGATCAAGGGAAGGGCTAACAAGGTTTTAACTAGGGTTTAGGGTTTCTCGGCCTAAAATAAACTCAACAAGGGTTCTTTACTTGATTTTCTCGACTCCTAGGCCTTCTATACCTCAAGTACTACTACTAATACTACAAAATGTTTAGGGTGGAGAAGAAGAGATGGTGTGGTTTTGAAATGAAGTGAGCTCGAGGGTATTTATAGGGCACGGTTTGGAGTAGCGAGCAAGTAAGGCAAGTAGGAGGTGTCGAGGGAGAGGGAGGTGACTAAGCTAAGCTAGATGGTGAATAAGGAATGCTATGGGATGACAAGGCTAGTCTATGAGGCGGTTTAGGTTTACTTGTGGTGGTAGTGAAGCCGTAGAGTCAGTTTAGGGAGAAAGGGTAACAAGGAGGTGACGAGGAGGGTGTATGGCGGTTTGGTAGCCATAAGGTGGTGAGGAGAGGTACTTGTAAGCTGCTTAGAGCTTATAGAGGTGGTGTAGGGTAGTTTAGGGATGGGTTAGGGTGGTTTATGGTGCTTAGGGTGTTTAACCTTGACGAGACCTAAGTAGGTGATGGAGGTAGGTGCTAAGGTGCTAGATTTAGTCTAAGGTGGTGTGTAAGCTGCTAGCTAAGGTACTTGAGGTGTTTGAGGTGCTTAGGGTACTTAGTTTTAGGTTTAGCGTTATGTTAGGTTTAGTTATAGCCTAATCTTGCTTAGTGGGTGATTAGGGTTTAGCTTAGGGTTTTGTGCCTAGATTAGTGTCCTATGAGTGTTTAGTGACTAATCCTAAGTCCTAAGAAGCTTGTACTAAGTGGTGGTAGCTTATGGGGAAAGTTAGGGAAGGTTTGACCTAGTTTCCGGGAAGTTATAACCTAGTTATGGTTTTGTGCTTAAGAGACTTGTACCTAAGCTCTAATGGGTTGTACTAATGCCTAGGGGTCCTAAGGTATTCTAATATTCCTAAGGTAACTTATACTTAAGCCTTGAACACTTTTTAACTAGTTCAAATAAGCAATTAGGGTTTTGTAAACATATAGGGCTAATTAGGGCTTACTTAGTGTTAGTTAGGGTTTGGTGATGAGATTAGTGTTTTAGATTGGTGTTTTACTTATCATGGTGTTGTTGTAATCCTATGCTTGACATGCCAGGAGTTTATACGGTGTGTAGGTAGAGATATTACCTTGTGTAGATACATGAGTAGGCCTAGAGAGTCACTTATGTAATGATATGCATGTAAAAAGCAAAAATTTACCTGAGGAAATACCTACTATAGGTATTTGTAGTGATGAGATTTTGTGGGTTGCTACACTTGGAAAGGCTCCATATGCTACTGTAGAAGGGCCTCCTAGAGGCTCCCAACAATCTCTGACTTTGTGTGGGAGAAAGTTGTTTTCAAATGCTGAAATTAGGGTTGTATTTATAGGCTCGATCAGAGCTACGGCGTAACTGAGAAATGTGTTACGCCGTAGCTAGTGTAATCTTATCCAGATCTGATTACGGCATAGTTGATGAATTGTTACGCCGTAACAAGGATATTAGGGTTTCATCTACGTCGTAGTCTCCATGTGCGTTACGCCGTAGATAATTTCTCGGATCTAAGATTACTCTCGTAGTCTTCGTTACGCCGTAGTCCCAAAATAGAGTTACGCCATAAGTTAAGTAATAAGGTTGGACTACTCTCGTACACGTTGCTACGCCGTAATTCCAGAGTAATGTTACGGCGTAGACTTCCAATCTGAGGATTCATTAAGACTTGAATATGTTACGGCGTAAACCATAGATTTGGTTACGCCGTAACTCTTGGTCTGCGTTGACTTTGGTCTTCTTAGTTGAATTCCGTGCTACGGCGTAATTGAGAGATGATGTTACGCCATAGCTTCTTCCAGCATACTTGGATTTGTTTATCTTTGCACGTTCTTTCCATTTTCCTCGTCTCTTTAGCTCCTATGCTCACTTGTAACCTGGATATAAAATATAAAGAAATCAAAGTATATATCCATATAATAAGTATAATACATGAGCATAATAGGGGAAATTGACACTTAAATATCAGGATTATTTGATGTCATCAAATATCCTCCCACTTGAACTCTACTTGCCCTCAAGTAGACCTTATTAAAAGTATTCTCAAAAAGATATCCCCCAATATTACTCGGGAAATATGAATTTAAAAATATCCTATGCTAGAATTTCAAAAAGCCGAACACCTCACGAAAAGGGGAACAAACACTCACTCTCTTTATATTCTAAGTGTCAATTTTCGGGGTGATCACTCATTGCACGGTCATAGTATGTATTCTATCATAGGCTTGGCAGTTACAAAAAACTCCCCCACTAGAGCTAAGGTCGGAACAACCCTCGAAGGCAACATTGGGTGAACACATATAAGGTTAATGGTGTAGTGTCGTTACCAACATGCTACGGCAAAAGCGACAAAGAAATTGATACATGACCGGAACACCGGGCAAGACATCAATACCTGCTCGATTCCTTCACCTAAGAATGATTCACGACTAAAGGGTAGGAATAGACATGGGATTTCACAAAATGGGTGTAAAATGAAAAATAACAAGCAAATAGTCTAAGCCTACAACTAAGTCATCACCATTTACAGTTTACCTAAGGTCTAAACTTCGAAACGCAAGAATTAGATCATAGCAAGTAGATGTGCCATTAGAGGACGTCATTATGGGAACATAACTTTGTCTTCATGTTGGTGTAGAAACAATCACCAACTCATATCTTCAAATATGACCGAAGTGGCCTCTTCGATACTAAGTCTTGATGAGCTCATAATCAAGGTGCTATACAAGGGTGCACCGTTTATTTAAACTATCTACATACAAAATTTCACATTTTCTTTGAATCATAATTAACAATATATACATCCCCCCCACTTGAGATAAACAATATATGAGGATTTGGGGGGTCTTCAAATGATCTTCAATAATTANTATATTCTAAGTGTCAATTTTCGGGGTGATCACTCATTGCACGGTCATAGTATGTATTCTATCATAGGCTTGGCAGTTACAAAAAACTCCCCCACTAGAGCTAAGGTCGGAACAACCCTCGAAGGCAACATTGGGTGAACACATATAAGGTTAATGGTGTAGTGTCATTACCAACATGCTACGGCAAAAGCGAGAAAGAAATTGATACATGACCGGAACACCGGGCAAGACATCAATACCTGCTCGATTCCTTCACCTAAGAATGATTCACGACTAAAGGGTAGTAATAGACATGGGATTTCACAAAATGGGTGTAAAATGAAAAATAACAAGCAAATAGTCTAAGCATACAACTAAGTCATCACCATTTACAGTTTACCCAAGGTCTAAACTTTGAAACGCAAGAATCAGATCATAGCAAGTAGATGTGCCATTAGAGGACGTCATTATGGGAACATAACTTTGTCTTCATGTTGGTGTAGAAACAATCACCAACTCATATCTTCAAATATGACCGAAGTGGCCTCTTCGATACTAAGTCTTGATGAGCTCATAATCAAGGTGCTATACAAGGGTGCACCGGTTATTTAAACTATCTACATACAAAATTTCACATTTTTTTTGAATCATAATTAACAATATATACATCCCCCCCACTTGAGATAAACAATATATGAGGATTTGGGGGGTCTTCAAATGATCTTCAATAATAAGTCTTCGACGTAGGCGTGATTCCTGAATTCTTCCATTTAGACCTCGGACTAGGGCGAACAATGACTTCACAATCATAAACCAAGACTACACGGTAGGCTAAGGTGTAATGGTGTATCGAAACAATATATATAAGGGTATGAAATGAAAAGAAAGGCTCAAAAGGGTGTACTAGGGGTATCTTTCACTAAAAATGAGTGCAACAAAAGGGTTTACACAGGGGTCGAGAAGTCGAGGTGATTAATCGATAAACACACACATATAAGGCTATTTGGGTGATAATCCTAAAACATTGCCTTCTAAAATTATCCCTTCCAAATGTGTCTAGCACATTACTCGTCTATGGTCTGGAAATGATGTAAAAGCCAAGTGACTCCTCCCAAACTAACCATTTAACCAGGAGTGGTCAACTAAGTCAAATGAGGGAGAGAGTGATCAATTTTATGATCCGTTGAAAGCACAGTGTACTCACGGATCGTTATGTCCCAGCGAGATTGAAATTGTGTTTGGAAAACGTTTTGGGAATGAGAGATGAGGAATAGTAACCAGATTAAGAATGATTAATTGGTGTTGTTAACTAAGAAAATGATAATTAACAAAATTCTACACTACAGGGAAACAGAATTAGGCTTGGGTAAAACCTAATACAAACAGACTAATCACGTAAATGGAAAAAGGTTAAATATGAACAATTACAAACTACAGGGGGTGAAAATGTAACTTTTCCAAACTTAAAATGAAAAGAAAATTAAATTAAAAACAAAATTATTTTTTTGATTATTTTAATATTTTAATATTAATTAATTAATAAAACTATTTAAAAAGTTAATTAAAACTAATTAAAGTTAACTAAAAATGATTAAGATTACAAATTTAACTTTCAAAAATTGCAAAATTAATTTCTAAAAATCTAAAATGACTTAAAAGAAATATAAAAATTGAAAATAAATATTTTTGTCTTTTTGTGGAACTTTTATTAATTAATTACTAAACTATTATTTAAAGGTTATTTAAACTAGATTAAATAAGAAAACTAAAAAATGAAAAGAAAAAATTACAAATCCAATTTTTACAGAATCTAAATAATATGAAAAAGCTAGGAAAATTATAAAAATGGATCTGAGATTAAATTTAAAAACTTAAACTAATTTCTTTTGGTTTTTCAAATAAAACTGTTTTAAATAAAATTAAATCTAGAAATTAACAAATGAACAGTAGAAATTATGGGAAAATTACCAGAAGTGCTAAATATTATTTAGAACTTAGGAAAAATATAAAAAAAAATACTACTGTTTAACCAAAACCTATTAAACTATTTAATTTACTAGTTTTAACTAATTATTAATTAAACTATTATTAATTCTAATAAATACTGAATGAAAAGGGAAAATTCTAAGAAAATTGATACAAATACTTTAAGATACCAGGAATTTAAGAAAATTATAAAAACAGATAAGTACTTAATAAAAATTTGAAAAGAAAAATTAAAAAGCTAAATTATGTTAAATAGAAGCTATCACTTTTCTTAAAAAGTGATTATTTTTAGATTTTTCTTTTTGACAGATGATTAAATGATGAAAATGAGTAACTTTTATGAAAACACTTTTTGTGAAACTAAAAATTAAGCACTTTGAGTGCTTATAATTCCCACAGATTTGCTTTTTCAAAGGAAATTGGATTTTTGATATTGCAAAAGCTATGAATAAGCTACATACATGAACATAGAAGCTAAACTAGATAGAAACAATCTAATCATACTTGGAATAAGCAAAACCAATGAGATGAGACACACTGATAAGCCACAGATCACAAATAAGCAAAATCCAAATCACAGAAACAAAACAAGCTTAGGGGCTAACTGCAGCCTTGTGTGGGGCCCATAGTAGTGTCCAGAGGTACAAGGAGATGGGTGATCTAAAAAGGTGGCCTGGTGAGCTCTCCAAAAAGCTAAGAATCAAAACCTAGGTCCTACAAATAAGATCACAAGAAGCTTGTGAAGTTGGCTCAAACACTGAGTACTTAGTGTGTGTTCTGAGGTTAAGGCATGAAACAAGGCAAAATAAGCTAGGGGCAAGGGGTCCTAAGGCTAGAATAAGCACTGAAATGACAAGCTAGCTAGTTAAGGTTCCTAAAAAGCTAATAAGCACAGAGTGGGGTCCACTAATGAACACTATGCAAGTGTGCAAAGATGGTTATGCACACTGGGTACAGGGGAGATCACAGACCAATAAGGCAATTTTGAGCTTGGTTTTAGATAAGCAAATGATTTGCAAATGAGGAATTTCTTTTTGAAATATGTTCACAAGCAACAAAAGATCTCAGAACAACAAAAACTTTTTATTTCCAATCTCTAATAAACCCTAGAAATCACAAAGCATTTCTGACCATTTTTTACAGATGAAAACTTTGACTTTGTGAGATTTATGAACAAGTTTGACTTTTCTCAGATTCTAAGGCTTCTAAATGATTTAATATGATATGTTAAGTGATAATGAACCTAGATTAAGCAATCTTAACCACTATTGTACTAAATTACAGATTATGGTACCCAAAATCCTTGACAGTGAAACAATAAAAGATTACAAAGATGATTTTTGACTTTTTACAAAAGACCACTGTTTTTTATGGTTTGAATTAACTAATTAGACCTAGTGTGTGCTAAAGGAACCAAATGCAACCACAATTGCAAGTCTCAACCAACATATACCAGTTAAAACAAACACACCTTAAACAGATTTAATTAGTGAAAAGTGTTATGAATCAACAAGTTAGACCATAAAATTGAATCCAGAGACTATATTATGGTGAAACAAACTTAAATGAACAGATAACCAACACTTATGACAACAACAATCATAAATCACCAAGATACCAATTTCACAGTGGAAATGCAATACCAAGTAAATATGAAATTTAACAAATAAGCATACAACTTAAGGCTATATTATCTCTAGCAAACACTAAATAAGCATGAAATCAGTAAAACCACAGTGTAGAAAGCATAAGCACAGTAGCATGCATAAATTGTAGAAAGAGCTTACAAAGTGCATTCCAAGCTAAAACCAAGAACCAAGAACCAATCCTAACACTCCCCATGGAGTTCTAACCCATGGCCATCCAGAATTAACCATGCTCCAGCCATCTTCTTTCTTCAACCTGCAATTTTTTTATTTTCCACTGATTTTTTTGTATTTTTTTTGTCTTTTTGATTTTTAATCCTAGACTGTATTTTATGGTATCTAAAAGCTTTTAGAAGCTTTCTTGGAGCTTATGTGAGCTTAAGAGTCCATAATATCATCTACAAACAATAATTCAGAAAGCATGAATTTTTGAAGGAAAATGAGCATAAACTGAATTCAAAGAGTAATACTAGAATTGATACTTGAAAAAGGTTCCAATTACATTCAAAAGACTGAGTACAAAATTAATTTCGACTAAGGATTACAAGGAAATGAAAATTTTATCTATTCGACACTAATTTTTGACTAATAAACTACACAGCTTTCCTTCTTCACCCTTTCTTCTTTTATAATGGCTTCTAGGGTCTTGTGGGGTCCACTTGAGCTTTCCCAGCTACAATCTTGTCCATTGGATCACCAAAATCAATCTTGGTTGTTTAAACATTTTTGGCGCCAAATTAAAAAATCACAATTGGGCCTGTGTGATTGCAAATT
>LBNU01034223.1:38850-49715 GCA_014162995.1 Artemisia annua | reverse complement strand
TGACTCCTCCCAAACTAACCAGTTAACCAGGAGTGATCAACTAAGTCAAATGAGGGAGAGAGTGATCAATTTATGATCCGTTGAAAGCACAGTGTACTCACGGGTCGTTATGTCCCAGCGAGATTGAAATTGTGTTTGGAAAACGTTTTGGGAATGAGAGATTAGGAATAGTAACCAGATTAAGAATGATTAATTGGTGTTGTTAACTAAGAAAATGATAATTAACAAAATTCTACACTACAGGGAAACAGAATTATGCTTGGGAAAAACCTAATACAAACAGACTAATCACGTAAATAGAAAAAGGTTAAATATGAACAATTACAAACTACAGGGGGTGAAAATGTAACTTTTCCAAACTTAAAATGAAAAGAAAATTCAATTAAAAAGAAAATTATTTTTTGATTATTTTAATATTTAAATATTTATTAATTAATAAAACTATTTAAAAAGTTAATTAAAACTAATTAAAGTTAACTAAAAAAGATTAAGATTACAAATTTAACTTTAGAAAATTGCAAAATTAATTTCTAAAAAACGAAAATGACTTAAAAGAAATATAAAAGTTGAAAATAAATATTTTTGTCTTTTTGTGGAACTTTTATTAATTAATTACTAAACTATTATTTAAAGGTTATTTAAACTAGATTAAATAAGAAAATTAGAAAATGAAAAGCGAAAATTACAAATCCAATTTTTACAGAATCTAAATAATATGAAAAAGATAGGAAAATTATAAAAATGGATCTGAGATTAAATTTAAACACTTAAACTAATTTCTTTTGGTTTTTCAAATAAAACTGTTTTAAATAAAATTAAATCTAGAAATTACCAAATGAATAGTAGAAATTATGGGAAAATTACCAGAAGTGCTAAATATTATTTAGAACTTATGAAAAATATAAAAAAATACTACTTTTTAAGAAAAACTACTAAAACTATTTAATTTACTAGTTTTAACTAATTATTAATTAAACTATTATTAATTCTAATAAATACTGAATGAAAAGGGAAAATTCTAAGAAAATTTATACAAATACTTTAAGATACTAGGAATTTAAGAAAATTATAAAACCAGATAAGTACTTAATAAAAATTTGAAAAGAAAAATTAAAAAGCTAAATTATGTTAAATAGAAGCTATCACTTTTCTTAAAAAGTGATTATTTTTGGATTTTTCTTTTTGACAGATGATTAAATGATGAAAATGAGTAACTTTTATGAAAACACTTTTTGTGAAACTAAAAATTAAGCACTTTGAGTGCTTATAATTCCCACAGATTTGCTTTTTCAAAGGAAATTGGATTTTTGATAATGCAAAAGCTATGAATAAGCTACATACATGAACATAGAAGCTAAACTAGATAGAAACAATCTAATCATACTTGGAATAAGCAAAAACAATGAGATGAGACACACTGATAAGCCACAGATCACAAATAAGCAAAATCCAAATCACAGAACCAAAACAGGCTTAGGGGCTAACTGCAGCCTTGTGTGGGGCCCACAGTAGTGTCCAGAGGTACAAGGAGATGGGTGATCTAAAAAGGTGGCCTGGTGAGCTCTCCAAAAAGCTAAGAATCAAAACCTAGGTCCTAAAATAAGTTCACAAGAAGCTTGTGAAGTTGGCTCAAACACTGAGTACTCAGTGTGTGTTCTGAGGTTAAGGCATGAAACAAGGAAAAATAAGTTAGTGGCAAGGGGTCCTAAGGCTAGAATAAGCACTGAAATGACAAGCTAGCTAGTTAAGGTTCCTAAAAAGCTAATAAGCACAGAGTGGGGTCCACTAATGAACACTATGCAAGTGTGCAAAGATGGTTATGCACACTGGGTACAGGGGAGATCACAGACCAATAAGGCAATTTTGAGCTTGGTTTTAGATAAGCAAATGATTTGCAAATGAGGAATTTCTTTTTGAAATATGTTCAAAAGCAACAAAAGATCTCAGAACAACAAAAACTTTTTATTTCCAATCTCTAATAAACCCTAGAAATCACAAAGCATTTCTGACCATTTTTGACAGATGAAAACTTTGACTTTGTGAGATTTATGAACAAGTTTGACTTTTCTCAGATTCTAAGGCTTCTAAATGATTTAATATGATATGTTAAGTGATAATGAACCTAGATTAAGCAATCTTAACCACTATTGTACTAAATAACAAATTATGGTACCAAAAATCCTTGACAGTGAAACAACAAAAGATTACAAAGATGATTTTTGACTTTTTACAAAAGACCACTGTTTTTTATGGTTTGAATGAACTAATTAGACCTAGTGTGAGCTAAAGGAACCAAATGCAACCACAATTGCAAGTCTCAACCAACAGATACCAGTTAAAACAAACACACCTTAAACAGATTTGATTAGTGAAAAGTGTTATGAATCAACAAGTTAGACCATAAAATTGAATCCAAAGACTATATTATGGTGTAACAAACTTAAATGAACAGATAACCAACACTTATGACAACAACAATCATAAATCACCAAGATACCAATTTCACAGTGGAAATGCAATACCAAGTAAATATGAAATTTAACAAATAAGCATACAACTTAAGGCTATATTATCTCTAGCAAACACTAAATAAGCATGAAATCAGTAAAACCACAGTGTAGAAAGCATAAGCACAGTAGAATGCATAAATTGTAGAAAGAGCTTACAAAGTGCATTCCAAGCTAAAACCAAGAACCAAGAACCAATCCTAACACTCCCCATGGAGTTCTAATCCATGGCCATCTAGAATTAACCATGCTCCAGCCATCTTCTTTCTTCAACCTGTAATTTTTTTATTTTACACTGATTTTTTTGTATTTTTTTTGTATTTTTGGTTTTTAATCCTAGACTGTATTTTATGGTATCTAAAAGCTTTTAGAAGCTTTCTTGGAGCTTATGTGAGCTTAAGAGTCCATAATATCATCTACAAAAAATAATTCAGAAAGCATGAATTTTTGAAGGAAAATGAGCATAAACTGAATTCAAAGAGTAATACTAGAATTGATACTTGAAAAAGGTTCCAATTACATTCAAAAGACTGAGTACAAAATTAATTTTGACTAAGGATTACAAGGAAATGAAAATTTTATCTATTCGACACTAATTTTTGACTAATAAACTACACAGCTTTCCTTCTACACCCTTTCTTATTTTATAATGGCTTCTAGGGTCTTGTGGGGTCCACTTGAGCTTTCCCAGCTACAATCTTGTCCATTGGATCACCAAAATCAATCTTGGCCGTTTAAACATTTTTGGCGCCAAATTAAAAAATCACAATTGGGCCTGTGTGATTGCAAATTGGGGGTGGTGGCATTTATGGTGGTTGTTTTGTTAGGTGGATGTGATGGGGGGAGTGGTTTGGGCGGTGGAACAAGTGGGTTGAGGTGATGGAGTTGCAGACAAGTTGGGGAGGTGGTGAAGGTGAAGGTGTGAACGGGGTGGGAGGGAGTTATAACTTGGGGGTGTGTGGGCTTGTTTTGCTGTTGGGCCAAGAAAGAAAACATGGGCCAGTGGGTTTGTTTTTGGACTTGGGTTTTGGGTTTTGGGTTATAAGTGACAAAAGGATCCGTTTGGTTTAGTAATTATCACAAGGACCAATATTGTAAATTCTGCAAAGTTGGGGGTTTGATGCTGTGATTTTTCCAAAGTACTTACAAGGACCAATCTTGCCATATGATGAATAGTATAGGGACCAATGTTGATAATTTCCATTTTTGCATGTCCAGGGACCAATTCTGCCAACTTTGTAAACTGCAGGGACCAAACTTGTAATTTCACCAAATTTCACACCCAAGGACCATTTATGTTAACTTTTACTTTCCAAGGACCATAAAAGACTTTTTTCACCCAAAAATATTTGCTCAGGGGCCATTTCTGCCAATTTTGAAACTTGAAGGGCTAAATGTGTAATTTTTGCAAACTTACCACCAAAAGACTAAATATGATTATTTGTGATTTCAAAAGGGCCTTTGGTGACTTTTTACTGAAAATAAATGCTTAGGGACTAGTTTTGTCAATTCTTGATAGTTGAGGGACTGAAACTGCCAATTTTGCAAACTTTGGTTGTTTTTCATTTGTTTTTGATCTTTTTGCATCTGAAACATATAAAACACACTTTTGGAATTTTTTCACTATTTTGATGCATTATTGGGTGTTTTTGGATGTTTTGGAAGTTCAAATGTTACAAAAATGATAAGTATTTACACACTCATCACCAAGTTCTAAAGTCTACAAAACTACCAGCACACTCAATATTTAGGTGGATTTGGGTAAACAGGGTGAAACTGAATAGGTTAAACCTAGCTAGATTAATTCAAGGGTTAAATGTGCTCGGCTAAGGTCTATTCTAGTTCGGTTAAGAAAAACATGTCAAAAGTTTAAAAATGGCTAAATTTTTCAAAATATACTAGAAAATGGAGGACAAAATAAAGTTCAAGATAATTCAACTCCTGTCCCCCCATTTGAAATTTATAAAGTCCCTTTTGTACTAAAAGTTAAGTAAATGTGAAGAGAAGGTAGAATTAGAGCGAGAACTTCCCTGAAATTTGCTCCATAAATGAAAGAAGGATCACGAGAAATCTTCGTGCCTTCAACTAGCCTCCATGAGCAAACTTCATATCCCTGAAATCACGACACTACCACAAGCATAAATCTATAAAAAACAAAAATGAAAACAAGGAAAATCCTATCTCACTTTCGTAGGAATCACGGTTGCATTTAGCGTATGCAACAAGCCTTTTAAACCACTTTTTGTCCCAAGTGGACGAGTGTAGTCTCGTGAGGGTTTACAGGGAACACACCCACAAAGTTCATTTAGTTACTAATACAAGTTTAGTATATTTAAAAATATTTTGAGGAATACACCTTAGAGAGGTGTTACGGCATAGTCATGGAATGGAGCTACGCCGTAATTTGAACAAAACCTGGAGTTATCAGCTATGAAAGAGGGGTTACGGCGTAATCGTAAGACTGAGTTATGCCGTAACTATAGATCCGAGAGCATCAGTTTCTGCAGTAAACAGATGATTCATGCAATAGTACACATACGAATAAACGTGACCTTTAGCCCGGAAATAGCTAACGAGGTCAAACTACGTATACCGGGAGTATTGGATATTCCCGGGTCGTGTCCGTGTGAGGTGTGAAATGTGAAGTCGAAAACCGTTTTGTGATCGGGTGATTTGAATAAGTGATAAATGAAGGGATATAAGAGACAATGTAAAGTAAATCTACACTAATAATCACAAAATAAAACACGTAAAGCGATAACGTAAAGTAAATTATCCTAAAAGGCAATTAAATCTAAAACGAGCGTTTTAAATAACGTAAGTGTGCGAAATAAAAAGTGAAATTTGAGAAATTCTAATCCTACGAGCATGAAAACAATTTTCCTACTTTCTAAATGATAAAAGAAAATTTTGAGAAAAAGAAAAACAACATTTTTTTTTGACTTCTTAATAATTTTTTATGAATTAAAAACTAAACAAAAGAAAATAAATCATTAAAAATACTAAACTAATTTTAATGAATCTGAATTTTTTTCTACAACTAGCTTAAATGAATAAGAGACTAAGAAAAATAAAGAGTTGCAAAAGGCAGTTACAAATAAGCAGTAGAGAAGCAATATAAGCTAATAAGCTAAACTAATTAACACTATATTATATATTAAACCTAAGGAAAGCTAACAAGAAAAATAAGGGAGCACAGATGGTTAAGGGGGGAGATTGTGAGGTGTTTTGTCAACTAAGAAGTAACAGGTTCGAACCCTGGCCCTTTAGCTTTTTCAACATCATTTTTTTTTTCTAATTTTTTTTAAACAAACTAATCAAACACATGAAAAGGAGTATTTTGTAAACTACAACTTTTTATGAAACTTAAAATTAAGCAGTGAAATAAGCACAAGAAGCAAGCAGTTAATGAAATAGCGATACTAAGGCATAACTAGAAATCCTAAAAGCTAATAGAAGCCGCTAAAAGCTAAACTAAAGGAAAGTAAATCTAAAGGAACACTCAGGGAACATAAATGAGCTAAAAGGAGCAGCGATAAACAAGTGAATAAGTCTAAAAAGCACTGAAATAACACAAACTATCCTAAGACTGCAGAAAAGTGGGCTAAAGGGGCTGAAATGGCTGTAAAAAGATGTAAAAAAAATTCCTAAAAATAAACTAAAAATATAGACAACTAGATATGCTACTGAATAAATTAAAAATCAAAAACTTCTGGCTGTTGGGACTTTTTTTTGGACAGCAAAACTGTTTTGATAAAGTGGGTGGAATTTGAGTTTTTGACCTTAAGAGTTATGATACCAGATATTAAAAGGTTGCACTATCCTATTGTGAGCAAGTATGAAGCAAAGAAATCGACTACAATGGCATAAACAAGAATCTACCCTACTTATTTACCAAAAACAGCTATAACTAAAATTTTTCTTGAAAAACTAATCAAAAGCTTTTAAACAAACTTAAAATTGACGAAACTTGATTAAATTCTACTGACAATAAATAAGTAAAGCAGATTGAATTTGGAATCTTGGCCAAAAACTATTTTTATGCTAAAAGATGGCTTGTGCCAAACACCCCTATATGGGGGCAGTTTTGGATTTTTTGAAGGGAAAATGAGATTTTTAAACCATAACTTGAAATATAATGATAGATTAGGCTAGAACTATGGTAAACAAGCATAGATGAACAGGAACCAAGGCTTAAAAACAAGAAAACTTGAAAATGGGCAATTAAGATGAAAACTTTAAAATGATTAACAATAATAAAAAGAAAACTCAAACTTTGATTAAACTTAACTGAAAGGTTACAATACAGAAAATAAAGGTTGAAAACTTAAAAAGACATTAAAAGTTTACACTAAAAACCATTCCTACTTAACTACTACTACCCTATTCCTAAAACCTACTGCCCTATAAGTGTGGCATACAAATGCTATTTAAACAACTCAGTATAGGGTCTCTTCATTGTTTGTCCACATATTGTGTATTTCTGTTGTGAGAGAAAAGAGCTAACAAGTCCTTGTGCTTTCTTTGAACAATTCACAGCCCTTGATTATGCTTGGTCCCAAAGGAGTTAACGTGAGCCATGGATCTTGATGAGAGTGTTTAAGATTGCCATAGTGGCATGAGGGGACCTTGGTTAGCATGTGAGGGAGTTTGTAGTGTAGCAGGGGTTAATTACAAGGTGTGAGAGTGATGGTTTTGGCTGTTATGTTTTAGGCGGGAAAGGGTTGGGGGTTGTTTGACTGTGAAGAGTGAAAAGCTGGGTTGGGTAAAAACGGGTGTGTGAATTTAGTATTAAGATAGTTAGTTTTAGGTAATTAGTTNAAAACTTCTGGCTGTTGGGACTTTTTTTGGACAGCAAAACAGTTGTGATAAAGTGGGTGGAATTTGAGTTTTTGACCTTAAGAGTTAAGATACCATATATTAAAAGGTTGCACTATCCTATTGTGAGCAAGTATGAAGCAAAGAAATCGACTACAATGGCCTAAACAAGAATCTACCCTACTTACTTACCAAAAACAGTTATAACTAAATTTTTTTTTTGAAAAACTAATCAAAAGCTTTTAAACAAACATAAAATTGATGAAACTTGATTAAATTCAACTAACAATAAATAAGTAAAGCAGATTGAATTTGGAATCTTGGCCAAAAACTATTTTTATGCTAAAAGATGGCTTGTGCCAAACACCCCTATATGGGGGCAGTCTTGGATTTTTTGAAGGGAAAATGAGATTTTTAAACCATAACTTGAAATATAATGATAGATTAGGCTAGAACTATGGTAAACAAGTATAGATGAACAGGAACCAAGGCTTAAAAACAAGAAAACTTGAAAATGGGCAATTAAGATGAAAACTTTAAAATGCTTAACAATAATAAAAAGAAAACTCAAACTTTGATTAAACTTAACTGAAAGGTTACAATACAGAAAATAAAGGTTGAAAACTTAAAAAAGACATTAAAAGTTTACACTAAAAACCACTCCTACTTAACTACTACTACCCTATTCCTAAAACCTACTGCCCTATAAGTGTGGCATACAAGTGCTATTTAAACAACTCAGTATAGGGTCTCTTCATTGTTTGTCCACATCCTTGTGTGTTTCTGTTGTGAGAGAAAAGAGCTAACAAGTCCTTGTGCTTTCTTTGAACAATTCACATCCCTTGATTATGCTTGGTCCCAAAGGAGTTAACGTGAGCCGTGGATCTTGATGAGAGTGTTGAGGATTGCCATAGTGGCATGGGGGGACCTTGGCTAGCATGTGAGGNTTGACTTTTCGTCTTTTTCTTCAATTTTCTTCAAAATAGTGTCGAGTCGATCCGGTAATGCTCCAATTTGCTCCGCTTTCCCATCCAAGCTCCGTTTTGCTCACTTTTGCCTTGTTTTCAATCCATTTGTACCTGAAACACACAAAAATACATTCCAAGGATATTTGTGACATTATATGGTCATTTCGGTTGTTTTTTCGGTCGTTTTTGTCCGTTAAATAAGGTCAAAGATATGTGTAAATAGGCACATATCAAATCCCCCAGACTAAGCAATTGCTAGTCCCTAGCAATCTGATCATATAAAGTAATGAAAGGATTACAAGATTTATTAAGTTACCAAGTATTCCCCGTTTTGACTTCTTATTCAATTCAACTACTTTAAACGATAACGAAATTAAATAACATGCTTGATTTTCAAAATTGGCATCATGGAACGGGATTCACACAATATGGGTGTCTCCAGGGAATTATAATCGTCATTCTCTTTTTATTACTTCCCAAACTAAGTTTAAAACCCTTGCGCAAACGTTTTGTAAAATGCTAACACTACTTATATTAGTAATATATGTAAGTCGAGACTTAAATTTTCACTCCCACAATTATTAAAGAAATTAGGTGAGTGTGCTTGTTTTCAAAATTTTGATCGTAAAAATCGACACTTATTAGGGTTGTTATTCATTTAAGCCAATATTAAATCACCGGAAACCACGAAATTTAAGGATCGAAAGGGCCTTTTCCATGTAGCGGCTTTCTTCTCGGCACATCCCAAACCAGACGGTTTTAGGTGACCGGGCTTTTGACACCTCATAGAGAATAGTACCGGAATCAGCGGGAATTCGATTCCAAAGATTTACGAGGCTACCGCTAAGGTAATATTAAACTTAAATAGATAACAACCGACAATGATTTAGAAATTAGAGATTCAAAGATGAGATCACTCCATGTGGAGACTTTCTTCTCAGCTTGTCCTTAGTAAACTTAGGAGGCTAGGTTTTCACCCTCGAGAATAGTATCGGAGCTCACGGGGTCTTTGAAGTAAAAAATTTCCAAATCAAAGTCCAACTTTTAGACACTTTTGACGAATACTAGCTCAACTTCCGATTTAAATTTAAGAACAAGCAAGTTTCGCACATTTATTCATAAGCAACATAAACAACATAAACATTTATTCATTCACGCAACATTTTTTTTTTCAATTTTCTCATTTTTCATTTTGTTTCATTTTTTTTTCTCTTTTTTTCTATTTTTTTTCTTTGCTAACGGAGCTTCACGGTGAAATTCCAAGACCTTACATCTTGTGGAAATAAGGATCCAAGGACCGATCTCGAACCGCAGCTTATTTTATACTTAAAATTTAACTTTTGCAACTTTCAAGCAACGTCTTACTTTCATTTTGCATTCTTATTCAGATTTTAAGAAAGTATGCTTGTTCCAAAATTTAAATAAAAATTTGAATTAGTACTCTATATCAAAATTGTATAAAAATTTATTTTTGCTTAACAAAACGGTTTTTAACGTTCAATAGCTTGAAAAGAAGCACGTTATTAAGTCAAATTAGGAGCTCCTGGGAGGAAAAGCCATAGATTACTTATATAAGCTCTAAAGAGAACCAACTACTCCACGCTTAGCATTTTCATTTGCACAATTCGTAAAAACTTAGCCTAAACGTTAAGGGTAGCAGCTAGATCAACACTCTAGCAGAGTCGGGATTCCCTTTGTTCTAGCCTAATCAAGTCTAAACTTTCACTAATAGCGAGGCATTAATGTATAGCAAATTATTATTTATTGTGCATAGCACTTCTTTTTCATGCAATTTTTAACTTAAATACGGTAAAAATTTTAAAATTTTGGTCAAAACGGGGGTACTAGGAACTAGAAGGTACAATTATGTGAAAAATTTTTGAAAAATTTGGTCAAATTCGCAAGAATTCCCCCCCCACACTTAGAATTTAATATTGTCCTCAATATTCAACGTACCGGCACTTAGCCGAAACAATTGAACGGAAAAAGGTAATACTACTATCCAAGTGTGGAAACGAATTCTCGTTTCACACGAAGGATTAATAAGATATCCCTGGATAAACATTAAAAACAGAGATCGGATATTGGGCGGTTGGATTGAAATCAAGCGCATCAATCATCACGATCTACGGGATTCCTGAAAATAAAGGCAAATAACACACAAAAAGGCAAACAAGTAGAGGAAAATCCCCCACACTTAGTTGTTAGAAATATAGAAAGAAGATAGAATGATAAGCATGGGTTGCCACCCACGAAGCGCTTTGTTTTTGTTAAACGAGTCACGTAGCTTGACTCGTCCCCGAATTCATTGGTCCATGGGGAAAGTAAGTGGAAGACAGAATCTCCATCGGACTTTCATTCAAGATGTTTGGATAAACATTGAAGCGTGTGAAAGTTCCACTCCGATGAGATATACCCGGCTCAAAAGAAGAAATGGAGATGCCGGGGTCAAAAATGATATCCTCACTCCCGATGGAGTGAATGAGAGGAGAAATCACTTCAAATGTGAAGTATGGAAGAAAGATCTTGATAAAAATCAGGATAAGATCTTCATCTTCAAAAGCAAATTTAT
>LBNU01034223.1:0-25447 GCA_014162995.1 Artemisia annua | reverse complement strand
TTGGTGCTTGAGGTGATGTTAGTGGTGACTTAGGAGATGGAGTGGTGTCATAGAGTGTGAGGTCTGTTGGGAATTATTGAATAAAGATGTTGCTGACAGGTTTCTGCTGATACCTTAGTGGTTTCTGCTGACTACTGGTTCCTGCTGATAGATCTTTTTCTGCTAATTGGAAAAGACATGTTGCTAGACCATTTCTGAGCCCCGCTAGCACTTACTTTATGAATGGTTATTGGCCTGTTTACTATGACCCAATGTATATGGGGGGGAGGGGCCAAGATGGGATACTGCTGTTAAGTCCTCAATAGGTTGCTATTGGAGACAAAAGAGACCATATCACAAAGGGGGATCCAAGAAAAATGGTGGATCTAAAAAATCTACAGGGTTTCACTCTTTTTATCCACAAGGCAGGCTCAAGTCATTTATGACTTGAGTCTCATTAGGATACTAATGTTGTTGTATATTTGTGTTATTGTAGGATCATCCTCTTAAGAGTAAAGAAGTAGGTATAGTAGATAGTGGTTGCTCTAGAAGTATGACAGGGAACAAGAAAAGATTACATGATTTTGTACCTATTCATGGAGGCACTGTGACATTTGGAGGAGGTGATGGCAGAATTACAGGGAAAGGAACCATTAGGACTTCCAAGCTGGACTTTGAAAATGTTTACTATGTGAAGGAACTACAAAACTTCAATTTGTTCTCTATGTCACAAATATGTGACACAAAGAACAATGTTCTCTTCACTGAGAATGAATGTCTTGTGCTTTCTAAGGATTTCGAGTTACCAGATGACAGTCAGATTTTGATAAGAGTTCCAAGAAGTCAATCTCAACACATTCAATTTGAATGATGTCCAGCCTGAAGGGGATCTAGCTTGCTTGATGGCAAAAGCATCCTTAGATGAGTCTACTAAATGGCACAGGAGGTTGGCATATGTGAACTTCAAAACCATCAACAAGCTGGCTAAACATGGATTGGTCCAAGGTCTTCCTTCCAAAGTCTTCACCAATGAACATAATTGTGTTGCCTGCAACAAAGGAAAGCAACACAAAGCCTCCTACAAAGCCATTACTGCAGTGAGCAAAATTTCAAAACCTCTCCAGTTGCTTCATATGGATCTTTTTGGTCCTACCTCTATCAGAGGTATTGATCACAAATACTTCTGCCTGGTGATCACTGATGACTATAACAGGTTTTGTTGGGTATTATTTTTGGGAACTAAGGATGAAACTTTTCAAACTTTTAAAGAATTTATTGCCCTTGTTGAAAACTAGCTAAACAAAAAGGTTAAAAGTATAAGGTGTGATAATAGGACAGAGTTTAAAAATGCAAAATTAATTGAACTCTATGGGTTCAAGGGGATAAAAAGAGACTTTAGCAATGCCAGGACCCCACAACAAAATGGGGTTGCTGAAAGAAAGAATAGAACCCTTATAAAGGCAGCAAGATCTATGCTTGCAGACTCAAAATTACCCACTATGTTTTGGACTGAAGCAGTAAGCACTGCTTGCTATGTTTTGAATAAGGTAATGATCACTAGACCTCATAACAAGACACCTTATGAACTGCTGACAAGGAAAATTCCTACCATTAGTTACTTTAAGCCCTTTGGGTGTCATGTGACTATCTTGAATACCAGTGATCACTTAGGAAAGTTTGAAGGGAAAGCTAATGAGGGGTACATAGTTGGTTATTCAGCTCATAGTAAGGCTTACAGGGTGTATAATAATCTGCCAAAAGGATAAAAAAAAACACTTAACCTGAGATTTCTAGAAGATAAACCTAATGTTCAAGGTGGAGGTCATGATTGGTATTTTGACCTTGACTGTTTAACTGATCATTTAGGTTATACTAGGTTCAAATCTAATCCTTCTGCAGGTGCACCAGAACCCCAAACTAACACTGCAGGTACCTTGGATGATGAGTCTAACTCTGACTCAGAGTGTGATGAACAAACCATAGTTGTTCCTTCTTTTCTTTCTAACAAATTTTCAGGTTCCCTTGTCAAAGATAGTTCTGGTGTGAATGGAGTAGATTTAAGTTTTGCTGAGGCTTTTTCTAGACTCCAACAGCAAGAACATGAAGCTAAGGAAGCAGCTGAGACACTTGGTTTTGAGTTTGCAAAGGATGCTGAGGCACTCTTGAGACATGCAGCTAATGAAGCCCGCAGGAACATGGACTCTGCTGCTAGTAATTCAGTTTCTGCTGACAATACCAATTCTGCTGATGGTATTTCTGCTGATCTTCCTGGTTCTGCTGCTCCTTCCACCATTCCAATGGGTACATCTCTAAGCTTTGAAGAGCCATTCACACGATTTCCAAGCCCCACAGATCTTGGTAATCATCAACAAAGTGCTGACATCTTCAACTCCTCCTCATATGATGATGAATTTGTCCTCACTCTGAACAATCTTGCATCTGATGTTGATGTTAACCCCATTGCTACTAAGAGGAAAACACTATTCATCCTCAATCCCAGATTCTTGGAGATCCCAATGCCATGGTTCAAACTAGGAGTACAGTGAAAAAGACTAAGTATGGTGAATGTGCCTTTATCACCTATGTCACTAGTCAACAAAGGGACAATGATACAGATTATCAACATTGTCTGTTTGCTTGCTTCCTATCTCAAGTTGAACCAACCAGTATTGCACAAGCACTTGGAGATCCTAGTTGGGTAGAAGCCACACAAGAAGAAATGCAACAATTTAAGAATCATGATGTTTGGATACTTGTGGATCTACCTGATGGGAAATTTGCAATTGGAACTTATTGGATTATAAAGAACAAAAGGGATGCTAGGGGTATTGTGGTTAGAAACAAGGCAAGATTGGTTGCTCAATGTTTTAGACAAGAAGAAGGCATTGATTATGATGAAGTCTTTGCACTGTTGGCAAGGGTTGAGGCAATAAGACTATTTTTGGCCTTTGCCTCTTATATGGGATTTGTGGTCTATCAAATGGATGTGAAAAGTGCCTTTCTCTATGGCAAAATTGATGAGGAAGTGTATGTGACTCAACCTAAAGGATTTGAAGACCCTCAGAATCCAAAGAAGGTGTACAAGGTTGTGAAATCTCTATATGGACTTCATCAAGCACCCAGAGCCTGGTATGCAAGATTGTCAAACTTCCTTTTGGAGCATGGTTATGGAAGAGGTGCTATTGATAAAACACTGTTCATCAAGAAGAATTCCAGGGATATCATTCTTGTTCAAGTCTATGTGGATCATATCATCTTTGGCTCAAGAAGGAAGCTTGGTGCAGAGAATTTGAGTCTCTAATGAAGAGTGAATTTGAGATGAGTGCCATGGGTGAACTTACATTTTTCTTAGGATTACAATTCAAGCAAAAGCCTGAAGGGATCTTTATCAGCCAGGACAAGTATGTGAAAGACATTCTCAAGAAATTTGATTTTGAGAATATAAGGACTGCAACTACACCTTATGAAGCTCCAAAGCCTAAGAATCAGAATGAACCAGATGAAGCTGTGAATGTTCACCTTTACCGATCTATGATTGGTTCACTTATGTATTTAACAGCTTCAAGGCCAGATATTACATTTGCAGTCAGTGCTTGTTTTAGACATCAAGTCACACCATTGACTTCCCACTTAAATGCAGTTAAAAAAATCTTTAAATATCTTAAAGGCCAGCCTAAGTTAGGCCTTTGGTAACCAAGAGATTCTCCATTTGTGTTGGAAGCTTATAGTGACAGTGATTATGCTGGTGCCAATCTTGACAGAAAGTCCACTACTGGAGGTTGTTAGTTTCTTGGTAGAAGGTTAATTTCTTGGCAATGCAAGAAGCAAACCATTGTGGCTACCTCATCTACTGAAGCAGAGTATGTTGCTGCTGCTAATTGTTGTGGACAGGTACTTTGGATACAAAATCAAATGCTTAACTATAGGTTCAACTTCATGAACACAAAAATATATATTGATAACCAAAGTACAATTAGCATAGTTAAAAATCCAGTATTTCATCAAAGAACTAAGCACATTGAAATTAGGCACCATTTTATTAGAGATGCTAATGAGAAACACTAAATACAGGTGCTTAAAATCCATACAGATGACAATGTGGCTGATTTGTTAACGAAACTAGGTTTAGTTACTTAGTTGTCCACATTGGGATGGTTAACCCCTGATTGCTTTATTTGAGGGGAGGCATAAGCCTAAGGGGAGGCATATGCCTCAGGGGAGGATTGATGTTGTATAGTATGTATTAAGTTATGATTGTGTTCACTAACTTTGGTTTGCAGATTTAATGTTGTACATTTTCTGTAAACTAACCATTATTTGTTTTAGTTTGTCTTGTATGTCTTGTTTTGTGTGTTTGTTTTGCAGGAATTTGTTTATGCTAATGGAACTAGGACACATTTGTTTCTGCTGATGACATTGGGACACATTAGTATAATCAAAACAGAGAAACTTCAATTTTATTCATCATAGAACATTACAAGGAGGGTAAACAAGACAAACAAACAAAAACTACACATAAACTACCACCCAAAAGACAACCACGCAACCATCTACCCAACCAACCTACTAGTCCAACTTCCTCTTCCCCTTGTCCTTGGAGTCAGGTATGCTCTTGTGGACCCCTCTGGCTTGCATCTCTGCATCCCACAACCTTTTACAAACAAGTCCTAGAGCTTGCTTTGGTGGTTTTGGTAGTCGCTGAGAAGACTGAGGAACTGGGATCCTACTCATTCCAGCCACAACTCTCTCAAACTCACTTGTGAGAACAGCTGAGAGTGATGGTGGTTCTGTTCGCATCACAGCGATTCGAGGTGGCTGAGAAGGTCCTTCATCAAGAAACACCTTCTCCAATCGCTTTGTGTCATCCTCGACTGTAACACCCTCATTTTCACGTTTCGCAGCGGATTTAGGGTTGGGGTATTACTTCATGGAATCACAGTTACAGTAATAGAAAACGACTCGAAAAGAGACGTTTTTTATAAATAAGTTATCATTCATTAAATTATCATAGTTTTATTAAGATGAGGTCCCGTGAATCTAACTGTAAGATAGTGTGTGAATGATAACAAGATTGAAAGTCCTGCGAGTTCAGTGCCTCCTTCTGCCATGTCTCCATAATAATGATATACCTAGGATACATGCTTAAAAAGTCAACACTAGGTGTTGAGTGAGAATCGTAGGTTTAAGTGTTAGTGAATACAAGTTCCATGGGCTACGTTGTTACACCCATCTGGGAAAATGTTATGTGTGTGTGTGATAATTATGATGCATGCACAATTATCAGGTGTGGGGTATGTTGCACTAAGCTAATGAACCACACGTTAACAATCTGGGTCATGTGGGCTGCAGACCCAACATGAGGGGATGGGAAGGATAACTTGCAAAAGTTAATCCTTCAGTGGGTTCAAATATAGTACTTATTGGTACCATCCAGTGAGATGTTAATACCAATGGGAGTTGTCAAACTCCAACAGATCTATCAACTATATTCACGTTCGCGTGGGTAAAATATCCCAAACGATTAGATTCATGAATTTTAGTTTTGTAGTGGTGGCAGTTAGTTTATTCGTGCAACAACCAAAGAAAAAGACTTGTATTCGGTTTTAAGTAAAGCAAGTAGCATGTATCCCCCTCACAGAGTTTGTAAAGCATTTAGAAAGCGTTTTAAAAAGTGTGAGGCTATGAAAACTCACCCGGGCTTAGGGAATTCTTACTAGTGCAAAGAGTGACTCGGAAACTAGACTGCCTTACTAACGTATCCTGATGTTGTTGTTGTTGTTGTGGATGTATGTCAAGCTTTAGTTTATGTTTCTTAGTAATTATTCTTAGGGTTCTTAGATTTTTAGATATAACACAACACCGTTCAGGCCATTACAATTCAGAAGTATAAGACTCCTCACATGAAGCTCCCTACTATTGTATTATGTTATCAACATAATACTCTTCGGGCCATCATAATTTAGAAGTTAATACTCCTCACATGAAGCTCCTTACTGTTGAGTTATGTTGTTATTAGGGTTTAGTTATAACATAACACCGTTCGGGCCATCATAATTCAGAAGTATATGCAATAATCGTTTGAGAAGTCAGGGCACTTTAAATTGTAAACCCAATAAACTCGTCAGAACGAAATATCCACATAGTACTCCTCACATGAAGCTCCCTAGTATTGTGTTATGCTTCTAACTTTTATATTTTACTTTATACCCTTATAGTCTAACATATTTACAAAATCTACCCTAGAATTTATAATACTTTTATTACTTAGGTTTATAACTATCTAGACTTGACACTAATAGTCCATATACTTATATATTTTAGGAAAATGACAGAAATGACCCTTGGACTTATAAGTTTTCTATATTTACCATTTATACCCTTAACTTAATAACTTCTGCAAAACTAGTCCTTTTAAGTTTTATAACTATTTAACTTTTTATCCTAAGGTTTTATAGCTTTGCAAAAAGGGTCCTTATGCTTAAAACTTCTAAGAAATGTCAAAAATAGTCCCTAGAATCAATATTTTTAGAAAGTTACCATATATACCCCTATGCATGGAAAGCTTTGCAAAACTAGTCCTAATTCCATGCAAACTATATTTTTATGAAACAAAAAGGTTTCATAGCTTATGTTTAACTAATATTAGCTTATATAAGTTACCTAAACTAGCTTAGGGCTTATGGAAAGGAATTATAGCATATATTTAGGGATTATTCTATAATTAGGGTTTTAAAATGTAAACTAGCAAATGATTATGACCAAGGCTTAGGCAAGGGTTCTAATGGGATCTAAGGCATCCTAATACTATCCTAAGACTAAACAAAAGCTAATAGAACAAGAAATGAAGGCTTACTTGGATAGGGAAGGGTTAACGAGGGTTTAGGGTTTTCTAGGGCTTCTCTCGGCTCAAACCATAACTCGATAAGGACCAAGGCTCTTGTACTTGACTCCTATGGTTTCTAAGGGTTATAAACTACAAAATGTATGTGATAGAGAGTAGAGAAGAGGTGTGAAGAGGAATGAGAGAGTTTCGTGGGGTATTTATAGGATGTGTATGAGTAGCGAGCAAGAAAGAATATAAGGAGGTGGCGAGGAGGGGGAGGTCGAGTAAGCAAGGCTATGTGGTATTGTGGCAGGTCTAGATATGTAATAATCGTTTGAGAAGTCAGGGCACTTTAAATTGTAAACCCAATAAACTCGTCAGAACGAAATACCCACATAGTACTCCTCACATGAAGCTCCCTAGTATTGTGTTATGCTTCTAACTTTAATATTTTTACTTTATACCCTTATAGTCTAACATATTTACAAAATCTACCCTAGACTTTATAATACTTTTATTACTTAGGTTTATAACTATCTAGACTTGACACTACTAGTCCATATACTTATATATTTTAGGAAAATGACAGAAATGACCCTTGGACTTATAAGTTTTCTATATTTACCATATATACCCTTAACTTAATAACTTCTGCAAAACTAGTCCTTTTAAGTTTTATAACTATTTAACTTTTTATCCTAAGGTTTTATAGCTTTGCAAAAAGGGTCCTTATGCTTAAAACTTCTAAGAAATGTCAAAAATATTCCCTAGACTCAATATTTTTAGAAAGTTACCATATATACCCCTATGCATGGAAAGCTTTGCAAAACTAGTCCTAATTCCATGCTAACTATATTTTTATGAAACAAAAAGGTTTCCTAGCTTATGTTTAACTAATATTAGCTTATATAAGTTACCTAAACTAGCTTAGGGCTTATGGAAAGGAATTATAACATATATTTAGGGATTATTCTATAATTAGGGTTTTAAAAAGTAAACTAGTAAATGATTATGACCAAGGCTTAGGCAAGGGTTCTAATGGGATCTAAGGCATCCTAATACTATCCTAAGACTAAAATAAAGCTAATAGAACAAGAAATGAAGGCTTACGTGGATAGGGAAGGGTTAACGAGGGTTTAGGGTTTTCTAGGGCTTCTCTCGGCTCAAACCATAACTCGATAAGGACCAAGGCTCTTGTACTTGACTCTGATGGTTTCTAAGGGTTATAAACTACAAAATGTATGTGATAGAGAGTAGAGAAGAGGTGTGAAGAGGAATGAGAGAGTTTCGTGGGGTATTTATAGGATGTGTATGAGTAGCGAGCAAGAAAGAATATAAGGAGGTGGCGAGGAGGGGGAGGTCGAGTAAGCAAGGCTATGTGGTATTGTGGCAGGTCTAGGTGGTGATGAGGACGGGCTAGGAGGTAGCTAGGGGCGTCATAGGCCGGTTGTGAAGGTGGTTTGCCGAGAGAGGCGGTTTAGGGAAGAAGGTGACAAGTAGGTGATGCACCTACTTGTGTGAGGTGCTTAGAGGTGCTAGGGTGTGTGCTAAGCATGACTAAGGTGCTAGGCTAGGTGCTTGAGGTGTTTGAGGTGCTTAAGGTATTTAGTTTTAAGGTTTAGGTCTAGTTCTAACCTAGTTTTGCCTAGAGTGTGTTTATGGTTTTGAATAGGGTTTAGTGCCTAAGTTAGGTTCCTATGAGTGTCTAATGACTAATCCTAAGTCCTAAGGGGCTTATACTAAGTGGTGGTAGCTTATGGGAAAGATTTGGGAAGGCTTGACCTAGTTTTTGGGAAGTTATAACCTAGTTATGGTTTTATGCTTAAGGGACTTGTACCTAAGCTCTAATGGGTGGTACTAGTGCCTAAGGGTCCTAAGGTATCCTAATGTTCCTAAGGTAACTCGTACTTAAGCCTTGGACACTTTCAAACTAGTTTAGTTAAGCATATAGGGTTTAGTAAGCACATAGACCTAATTAGGGTTTGTTATGGTTTTGTGGTAAGTTTAGTATGTTAGATTGGTAATTTACTTATAGTGGTGTTGTAGTGATCTTATGCTTGACATACCAAGGGTTTATAGGGTGTGAGTGTTGAGTTATTTGGCTTGTGTGGATACGTGGGCAAGTCTAGTGAGTTATGCAAGTAATGAATGCATATAAAAAGCAAAAATTTACCTGTGAAATACCTACTATAGGTATTTGTAATGGGGATGTTAGTGATGAGATTTTGTAGGTTGTTACATCGGCGTCTGAATCATACACCCAGCGAGGAAGGTGTGACACATCTTCATCATCTTCATCTAAAGAAGAAGAAGGATGAGGAGGAGGAGGAGCGCCTACATCGTGTTTCTTCTTTCGTGCTTGCTCCTTGGTCCTACACCCGTATCGTGGTTTGAAAGGTCTGGGTGGTGGGACATTGTTCAACTTAGAAGAATCAGATGAAGAATCGGATTCAATTTTTATGATTTCGGGGTTAGGGTTCATGGTGTTACTGCTGATGGGAGGATTTGGTGTATAATTAGGAATTAGGGATTGTTTGAGATGTGTTGATTGTGATTTGAGGCCTCCTTTATAGGCCTGGTAAGCTTTAATTAGAAGTTAATGCAATTCAATGTGAGTCGGTTGGAAAGTAAAAATTAAAGATATTTACTGGCGAAGAGTTGACCACAAGAAGATATTTTACTGAGAAGTAATTTCTACTGATGGGTTGTTTCTGCGGATTGAACATCATTTCTGCTGATTGACTTTCATTCCTGCTGACAGAGTTATTTGTTGACCGTGGTCAAAACAAATAGGGATTCTGGTGATTGACCAAGAGTTTCTGTTGTTTGACCTCTGGTTACTGCTGATTGTGGAAAATTGGTTTTTATTTTTGAATGTCATTAAAGTCAAAATTGGTCAATGATTCTTTCCACGATTATTGCCAATTAACTTCCACGTTTGGAAACTTCTACCAATACCCTAACGTGCATATCCCATGCCCAAAATAACTGATTTTCTCTCATTATAAACTCGAACCCATTTCATAACTTCTCAATCTCACAACTCATTCTCTCAAATCTTCAATGGCCGAACTTAAGTTCAAAGGTGATCACAACAAAGTTGCAGTCTTGGGAAAAGCAAAGGATCATGAGGAATTTGATCCAATGGTGTACTTCTTGCTCCAGTCTAAGCTTCGATTCGCTCTCACACATTACCCTACGATTGTTTGTGAATCGTTGGTCAAACAATTTTGGGCAACTGCTGAAGCGCGAACTCGTGAGGATCACCCTACAGAGCTAGTGGCTACTATTTATGGGGTAGAGTATGTGGTTACAGAGTCCTTGGTATAGACTAAGCTTCAATTGGATGATGCCGATGGTGAATATCATACTAATTATGAGCTGATTCTTGCTGGGTTGGTTGCTGTTGGCTATCGACCTGATGGTACAAAGGTTTGGTACAAAAACAGGCTTTGTCCCAATTGGAGATTTCTGGTACACACTTTACTACAATGTGTTAGTCCAAAGTTAGGAGGTTGGGATCAATCCTCCACTTCTCTTGCTTGTGGTATTGTTTGTCTTTCCAAGGGCACCACATATAATTTTTCTAGGTTCATATTTGATAGTATGCTTACAAATGCTAAAGCTGCTAAAAACAAGTTTCTTATGTATCCTAGGTTTCTATAGATCATAATAGGCATTGAGACTCAAGATAGAATACATAGGCCTATTGTAGAATTAACTGTCAAATTGTTTACTAATATGAAGTCTGGTTTTGTTGGGGTCCATAGGCCTTTATTGCCTGCTATGTTGCCCGTTGGCAATGAGGATGGTGGTGAGGGTAATGCTGCTGGTGGTGTGTAACCACCTATCCCGGTTGCTGCTGATGGTAGCACCTCAAATGCTGCTGATGCAAGTGCATCAGCAGCTGTTGATGTTGGCACATCTGATGCTCCTGATGCAAGTGCATCAGTTGCTACTAATGAACAGCCCCTACCATCCCTTAGGCCTAATACTCCTGATGAGCAACGCAATGCTTCTGAGGAACCAGCCAATTCTGCTGGTGATGGTATAGGTGTCAATTCACAACATTCTCCTAGGCCCTTAGATGACTTAGTGATTCCTAGTCTTATTAATGTGATAGAGGAGCCCTTTATTGAGCCTAGAGATGACACTGAGGAACCCATTGTTGAACCCAATGTTAAGCCTGTGATTGAATCTGTATTTGAGCCACATACTGAGCCATCCACTTTCCAAAGACAGGAGACTCCTAGTCCATTTATAGAGTCTTTTGTTGAGGAAGTCAATACTTATAGTGGTCTTCATTTTTCTCCTAATAGTTCCAATGAAGCTCCCAAATCACCAGGTAATCATGTTNACAGATCATAATAGGCATTGAGACTCAAGATAGAATACATAGGCCTATTGTAGAATTAACTGTCAAATTGTTTACTAATATGAATTCTGGTTTTGTTGGGGTCCATAGGCCTTTATTGCCTGCTATGTTGCCCGTTGGCAATGAGGATGGTGGTGAGGGTAATGCTGCTGGTGGTGTGCTACCACCTATCCCGGTTGCTGCTGATGCAAGTGCATCAGCTGCTGCTGATGGTAGCACCTCAAATGCTGCTGATGCAAGTGCATCAGCAGCTGCTGATGTTGGCACATCTGATGCTCCTGATGCAAGTGCATCAGTTGCTACTAATGAACAGCCGCTACCATCCCTTAGGCCTAATACTCCTGATGAGCAACCCAATGCTTCTGAGGAACCAGCCAATTCTGCTGGTCATGGTATAGGTGTCAATTCACAACATTCTCCTAGGCCCTTAGATGACCTAGTGATTCCTAGTCCCATTAATGTGACAGAGGAGCGCTTTATTGAGCCTAGAGATGACACTGAGGAACCCATTGTTGAACCCAATGTTGAGCCTGTGATTGAATCTGTATTTGAGCCACATACTGAGCCATCCACTTTCCAAAGACAGGAGACTCCTAGTCCATTTAGAGAGTCTTTTGTTGAGGAAGTCAATACTTATAGTGGTCTTCATTTTTCTCCTAATAGGTCCAATGAAGCTCCCAAATCACCAGGTAATCATGCTGTTGGAGCTGAGGACCCTGTTACTCTCACCAATGTCTATGCTTTGCTTAGCAGGTATGTAACACAAGTTGGTAACTTGGAGAGAGAGCTTAAGGATACCAAAGCAACTCTTGGTGGCAAAATAGATGAGCTGACTGAGAGAGTTCAAACCTTGGAGGCTCAACTTGGGCGAAAGAAAAGAAGAAGCATGGTATATGACTTAGAGGGTGATTGTGATGATATGGAATTGGATCCCTTGCATGTGTTGGCAAATGCTACTCTGGCTCAGCAAACTCCATCCCCTGTACCTGCATCTGCTGATACTGTCAAATCCAAAGGTCCTATATTGGTTCAAAGGAGAAAGCACAGGAAAAGACTAACAAAGAGTTCAGAGGTACCAGTTCTTGATGAGGATAGGGTCAATGTTGAGGCTGGAAGTTCAGAGGTGCCAGCTGATAACTCTGTTCCTGCTAAAGTTGTTAGGGGTTCAAATGTTGATGGTGTTATTACTGAGCCATTAACAACTCCTGTTGATGTTGATCAACCATCCACTACTTCACAAGTTGCTACTGATGCTCCTATTTTCTCTGCTAATGTTGGAGTAGACATGGATGTTGATCCTGCTGTTGGTGGTGACTCTACTGAAACAACTCTCTTTGTTGTTGGGCAAGTATATGTGGTTTCTTCTGGAGATACTACTGATATAGGTGTCTATACTGCTGAAGTTTCTTCTTCTGGTGATGTTTATACTGTTGGCAGTGAGACAGTTGTTCCTCTAGTTATTTCTGCTGATATCCCTATTCCCACTGTTGATGACTCAACTATCACTACAGTGGTTCCTCCTACTACTACTACTACAGAGGTTCCTACTGTTGGAGTTTCATCACATGGTCTTTCTGCTGATGATTCCTATGACAAAGAGAAGGCACAATTGGTTGAGGAGGATTTTGGCTCTGATCTTGTGTCTGAACAAGAAAGGCTTGAGCAAGAAAGACTTCTAAAAGAGTGGGAAGATAAAAAGAGGAGTTCAAACTTGGCTCAAGAGCTGCAAGCTAAGTTTGATGCAGATTTCTAAAAGGAGACCAACAAATATGTCTCCACTTTGCCTCCTGAAAGACAAAGAGAATTGGATGCTACTGTTTCTGATTTTGATGAGTCTGATTGGATGCAGATTGGAGCACAAGTTGCTACTAACTCCCCACTGGCTAAGGAACTCTTATGGGTTTATCCTACTGATGAGGACTTCGCTCCTAAGCTAGTTGCTTTAATGAGGCAAAGGAAGAAGGCTGAAGATGAGAAGAAAGCAAAGGCTAAAAGAGATAGGCCTCCTACAAAAGCACAACAGAAAGAATCTATGAGACTTTTTGTAAAGAATATGAGTGTTGCCATCTATAATAATGGAGGGAATAAGACTCAAGTTTGGTCTATGTCAGATGAACAACTTATTAGGCATTATAACAGGATTGTGTCTAATCTTCAGCATTCTGGCATGTATGTTCCTCATAAGACTCTACCAAGTCATGTTGCTTCTTTCGAAGAACCACCTTCTAAAAGGCTCAAGACTGGTGACTCTGTTCTGGATTCTGCTAGTGCTACTTCTGCTGACTTTGCTATTTCTGCTTAAGGCCAATCATCTGTTCCTCCTGATGTTACACCCATGGATACTGCTGATCCAATGGAGGATCCTGTTTCTACTGATGATCTTTCTTCTAAGGATCCACCTCCTCAGTATCAGCAATCTACACCTTTGGATCCACAACAGGTCTCATCTATTTCTGCTGATGATTCTGTAGCAGCTGACAAAGCTTCAGTTTCCCCTGGTAGCATTCCTGCTGATCAGGATTCTGCTGTTCCCATTCCTACGAATTCTACTTCTGTTCCTGCTGTTGATACCTCTTCCAGATCTGCTGAAAAAAGAAAGGCTCCTATGATGGAAGAAGGTCCTATTACTAGGCAAAGAACAAAAGGGCAACTAGAAGAAGATAGATTGGGTGCAGAGGCTGCTCAGAGATATCATGATGCTCAGAAGGCTGAACTTGCTAGGATTCATGAGGCAAGGATCAGACAAGTTGAGCATGAGGTTGCAGTGGCTAAACAAGCTAGAATGGAGAGAGATGCTTCTTTGGCACACCCTGTCTCAGTACAAAGGCAACCAGATGTGGATTCTGNACTTATCTCTAAATCGTATTCGCAAAACCCTCATCTCTAATGCCAACCTAGGGATCCTTTTATAGGCACAAGGAAAACCCTAGTCGGTTTACATAACTTGAACGACAAGTATACAATATCTAACTATAGAATATTCTAGATTACATAATATTCTAATTCTAATAATATATTCAGTCTTTATCTTCAAGCAGTACTTTGACTTATCAACGAGCAGTACTTTGATTACTAGCAGTACTTTGACTTTAATACTTCAGCAGTACTCTGAAGAACAGCACTTTGATATCCAGCAGTACTTTGATCTTTTATACCCCAACAAATAAGACTCAAGTTTGGTCTATGTCAGATGAACAACTTATTAGGCATTATAACAGGATTGTGTCTAATCTTCAGCATTCTGGCATGTATGTTCCTCATAAGACTCTACCAAGTCATGTTGCTTCTTTCGAAGAACCATCTTCTAAAAGGCTCAAGACTGGTGACTCTGTTCTGGATTCTGCTAGTGCTACTTTTGCTGACTTTGCTGTTTCTACTTAAGGCCAATCATCTGTTCCTCCTAATGTTACACCCATGGATACTGCTGATCCAATGGAGGATCCTGTTTCTACTGATGATCTTTCTTCTAAGGATCCACCTCCTCAGTATCAGCAATCTACACCTTTGGAGCCACAACAGGTCTCATCTATTTCTGCTGATGATTCTGTAGCAGCTGACAAAGCTTCAGTTTCCCCTGCTAGCATTCCTGCTGATCAGGATTCTGCTGTTCCTATTCCTACGGATTCTACTTCTGTTCCTGCTGTTGATACCTCTTCCAGATCTGCTGAAAAAAGAAAGGCTCCTATGATGGAAGAAGGTCCTATTACTAGGCAAAGAACAAAAGGGCAACTAGAAGAAGATAGATTGGGTGCAGAGGCTGCTCAGAGATATCATGATGCTCAGAAGGCTGAACTTGCTAGGATTCATGAGGCAAGGATCAGACAAGTTGAGCATGAGGTTGCAGTGGCTAAACAAGCTAGAATGGAGAGAGATGCTTCTTTGGCACACCCTGTCTCAGTACAAAGGCAACCAGATGTGGATTCTGCTGATATTCCATCATCTCCACCCAATGCTGCTGATGAGTCTGATGTACCTAAAGATGAGCCACCTTCTCCTCCTACTACGGCCATTTATACTCCAGGAAGAAGAAGGAAGAGTATGGCTAAGAAGAGAAGATCTTCTAAGCATCTTGATTTAGCTGTTGATGCCAGTTCATTTATAGATGAAGGGTTCTCTGAGGATTTTAATGATGGGGATCATGTTGTGTGGAAGCCATTGGTCAAATGGGAGTTGATTACTTTTCTTGATGTGCAATTGAATACTGTGTATTGGCTAGATGGGTCTTACAAACATTTTACCTTTTTGTAAGAAGTTCTCCATATGTTGGATAGACAGGATTTGCACAAGTTATATGGCATGGTGTCTGAGTACTATAAAACTCATACTCCTACAGATGCTGGGTTGTTATTGTTAGGAGATCTTGATGTACTCTTTGATTCCATCTATCCTGCTGGTAAAGGTTTTAAGGCTTGGGAGCATAATCACAACTGGGAAGTTGCTAGTTGGAAATTCTATCCACTAGCCTGTTTTCATGTATTGGAGACTACTTCTGGGGTAAATGTGTGTATGATGTCAGATCTGCATTATCCACTTTCTGTGAATCTTCTGGAGCAAATGCTTAAACATAAGTTGGAAGTTCCTCCTGATCTGACTGGGAATGATATGACTCATGCTGAACAATTGGTTAGGTTGATCAAGTCTATGCTTGAGGTGAAGAGGGCTTTGTCTACTTGATCATGGTACTTTGTAGCCTTTTGTATATTTTTATTTCTTTTCTTTATTTTCTTTTAGTTAAAAAAAAACTAACTTGTATTTGTATAGTTGCCATTCTTTCTTGTATGCAGGTTTTTGTGTTGGTTAATTACCACACACAAATGATTATCAACTCACCATGATGATGTCTGCATTCCATCAAAGAGTTGGCTAGTCCAAAGGGTACAACTTTGGTAAAGACACATCAAATCTGTTGATAGCTGTAATGGTTTGCTCAAAATCATAGGGTTTTCAACTTACATATGCTTAATTGCTGAGAGTTGAAAATGGTTCTCAATTCATAATGGATCTTATCCTTTGGAAATCCAAAGAATTGACTAGCCCACATGTATATGGCTTGTGGTAAAGGCAGTGGAAAACCATATTTGGTCATCAATTCACCAAGGTAATTTTTTACCAAAGGATTGGCTAGTCCTGAGCAAACGGCTACAGGTAAAGACATACCAAATCCATTTTTTTCTATGATGATTTGCCAAAAATCATTATGGTATTCCAACACACCAATGATTCATGTTCTGAGTGTTAGACTGGTATCTAGTTCACCAGGGTGAAGATATGATTCCACCCTTGGTAAAGGCTTATCAAATCTATTCATGTTGCTGCTGGTTCTATTGCTGCTCATAGTTAGGAGTTGCTGATGGATCCTTGTTCTTCATAATGGTTACTAGTTGCTGCTGATATTGAGGTTGTTGCTGGTTTCATTCTTTTGCTGCAATATTTTGCGTCTCATTCCTCAGGCTCTGGATGATTAACGATCTAGCTAGAAACTTGAACTTAACCATGTCAAATTCAAGTGTAGGGGAGGATTGTTGGGAATTATTGAATAAAGATGTTGCTGATAGGTTCCTGCTGATACCTTAGTGGTTTCTGCTGACGACTGGTTCCTACTGATATAGTCCATCCGTAGGAATGTATTAGAAGGGATATGCATGATTTATATTAGGACAAGATATTTGCATATCTTTTATAGTTTTACTTTATACGTTTCTTGTAAGAGCTTATTAAGTTTTCTTGTAGTATAAAAGGAACCCACGGCTATGCATTATGTACGACATTAAAAAAAATAATCTTTAGTGATTAATATAGATCCATAGAGGATCAAAGTCTTTTAGTTATTCTTCTTCTTTATATACTTGTGTTTAATTTCCGTGGGAACATAAGTTGTCAGAGGTTTTTTATATAGTTTGCTTTTGATTACATTGGCATTCTATCGATTCTTAAGGCTCAAAGATCTAGCTATGAGTTATATATCCTTTTAGGTCAATGAAGTTGGTTTGAGGTTGAATGATTTTGAGCTTAGGCCTTTTGTTTGATGGTTGTGTTATGAGTTCTTTGTTTGTTGTTGGCAAGGAAGTGGAGGATGAGGCCATTGTAGGTGATGAAGTTGAAGTGAAAGGTGATTGTGATGAGGTTGAGTGTGATGAGGAAGGTTTAAATAATCAAGCATGGTTATGATTTGGGCAAAGCATGCATTAAGAGATTTTAAGCACTCAAAAATGTTTATCTAAACAAGGTAAGGTGGTGATAATCATGCAATAGGTTTAGGATTGCAGGAAAGAAGAAAACAGTGCAAAAATCCGTGATCCCAAAGGGACGGTCCGTTAAATCCCAGACGGTCCCTTATCACTGGAGGACCGCCAGATCAATAAGGGACCGCCGCCAGTGGGTTCGCAGAATTTTGCCCAGTTTCTCATTTCTGCAACCTGCATATACAAATCAATCCTATTTGTCACAGAAATGCATAGACATAAGTTTACAATAGAAAAAGTTATAAACCAACTAAACATCTCATAATCTCATCCAAATCCAAACATAATCAACAATTAAACATGTCTTAAGAGTTTACACAAACAATAAACATAGTTGTTTCAAGTATATCAATTAAGATAAGTCACATAAAACATTCAAAGTCATCATACAAATACTAAATCAAAATAGCCAATATCATTTCAACGAATACATGATTGTTGACTTCAATCTTCTTCGATGCGTCTCTCTTGATACTTCCTTTGTACTTCATCTATTACATAACCGATTGGAAATCTTTTAGGATTAATAAACGATGATATATGTTCCTTTGAGATGGGTGCCATGACTCGGTGGTAGGATTGATAGAGAGGATTTTGAAGATAGGGATAGGTCTCCATAAATCAATTAAAGAGACGAGTTAAAAGCATCCCGTAGGGCATCAAATTATCGTTGGTATCCTCGAGTTGCATTATTCGCTTAGCAAAGAAGTATGCAAGATTGTAAGGTGTCCTTGTAGGAATGCAGTAAAGCATGTGAGCACATGATGCTGGTACATACTCACTTTCATTCACAATACAGAATACATTCTCACGTAGAATGATTGCCATTGCTTTAAGACAATGGCGGAGTTTGGTGAAGAGAATTTTGTTTGGGTGAGTGGTGGAGGAAGATTCGCAAAGGGACTTGATTATTTTGTCTTTGGGGAGAATGAATCTCCGATAAGGACCATGTTCTTCTCAATTTTTGAGGAGAGAGTCAAGAACGGCTACTTCCGAATAGGCACATTGCCCATGATATGGGATTCCAAGAATTTGACCAAACTGCTTAAGGGATAAGAAGAAACCATAGTGACCTATGGTACACCAAAAATGTATTGAGTAATCCTAAATCCGTTTGACTTTGACTCCACTATAGAATTCTAATATAAATCTAGGACAAATGGTTTCATTGATGTTTAGAAGACAATCAAAGCTTATGTTGTGAAAGCCTCTATTAATTGATTCCTTATCTTCATATGACGGACTTACGAAACGTCCCTCATGAATATGTCCCTTTTCAAGCTCTTTAAATATTTGAATTAATTTAGGTTCGGAATTTGATTCTAAGAGTTTGGAATGTAAAATTGAGTTAGGATGTAGTCAAACTCGTAGGTGTGTGGCATAATTATACCTATGAAATAAATAAAAGAGGTATTATAGCTACTTTTAATATAGTTATCATAATTTGGCACACTTTTATCAGCTATACTCTAGACTCCTTCTTATGAAAACGTTTTTCATTTGTATTAACAATGTGATGACGATCATGATCAAATATGTGTAGCTAGGTTGTAACAATATGAAATTAGCATTAGGCTAGCTAGACCATAATTTTGCATTTATCCCAAACATCCCCATAATACATTTTAATTTTGAAATTCCTGATTCGTTTTATTGCATGGTTATGAAAACGTTTCTGACATGTATTAACAATGCACAATTACGTTATTGTTACGTGATTAAACAATATTAATAGCCACAAATTTGAATTGGGGATAATCTCATTTTTGACCCATTTTCAAAACTCACTAATTAGATTAATTAACTTGTTAATTTACGTGTTGTTAGTGACATATTGTTGAGATTAACTTTCAATTGTTGTTAATTTTGCAAAAAGACGAGAATCCCAAATTTTAATGTTGTGTTCATAAGAATCCTAATAATTTAATTACGAATTAATTAGATGAAATTAAGAAAATTGACTTATAATGGAGTGATTATTATGTATAGGTGATTGATGATCTTGATTTTGTAAACCTTGAATTAGTTTGATTTTAGGTGAGTAAGCTTTTGGGGTGTATTGTCGATTTTCGCCACTTCTGCACAAAGGGGAGTGTTTAGTTTAGTTTAAAATGTTCTGCAGTAGTAGAAACAAGGCATAGGCTGAAAATGTTGGAAGGTCCATCATCGATATGGGACCGCCGGTAGCTAAGGGACCGTCGGCAGAAGGTTGTGTGGTTTTGACGATTTTTGTTGTTTTAGTTAATATGAGAAGTCTTTGGTTCCAAATCATGTTAAAACATGACTCTTTGTATTTTAAGACCCGGAATTGACTCAATACGCATGAGTAGGCTAAGGAATGGGTATGGAGTAGAATTGAGACAGAAGAAAAGGTGAAAGACTCGATACGCTTGAATGAAGAGTGGATTTTGAGTCGAAACAGGAGAAAAGAAAGAGTAAAACATTAAATGAGGTTCAAGGATGAGACTTGCGTCGGAGAGGCTAGAAGTCAATCATGTAAATTTCAAGAAAAGTCATAGACAAGAACTAGAGAGCAAATAAAGAGTGAAGCAAGTGTGCATCGTCTATAGTGATTGATTGACGCAAAATTCGTTATAAATAATTGTTGTGCTAAGACTATTATTTTTCCAAATAATTTGCTTGAATCCAAAGAAGGATAAGCATTTAGACAAAACGTCTAGTAATCACAAAGCATATAGCACATATAAGCATATAAGTGTTATCTAGCATGCAAGCAAGTAATGATAAATCACATAGTCACGTAAGCATGTAACAAACATTNAATTGACTCAATACGCATGAGTAGGCTAAGGAATGGGTATGGAGTAGAATTGAGACAGAAGAAAAGGTGAAAGACTCGATACGCTTGAATGAAGAGTGGATTTTGAGTCGAAACAGGAGAAAAGAAAGAGTAAAACGTTAAATGAGGTTCAAGGATGAGACTTGCGTCGGAGAGCCTAGAAGTCAATCATGTAAATTTCAAGAAAAGTCATAGACAAAAACTAGAGAGCAAATAAAGAGTGAAGCAAGTGTGCATCGTCTATAGTGATTGATTGACGCAAAATTCGTTATAAATAATTGTTGTGCTAAGACTATTATTTTTCCAAATAATTTGCTTGAATCCAAAGAAGGATAAGCATTTAGACAAAACATCTAGTAATCACAAAGCATATAGCACATATAAGCATATAAGTGTTATCTAGCATGCAAGCAAGTAATGATAAATCACATAGTCACGTAAGCATGTAACAAACATTTAAATAGCAATTATAATAGGCAAGATTGTAAGAAAACTTACCTTAGCCTCTAGCTATCCTTAATACCACATTTCATAACATGTGTTGTATATGATGAAACTCACTTGGCGAATCATCCTTAAGAGTAGTTGCACATTCAAGGCACACATTGTCTTGGTCTCTAGCTATCTTGGCTTTTAGCTAACTAAACACATACATTGTCTTCTTAACCGGTCATTACTCCAAGACTTGTAGATTAGTACATCAACTAGATTGTTTGTGTGATTCTTGTCGGCAACATTTCCTACAACAAAAACATTCAAACTAGTAGTACACGAATCTACTTAAACTAAGTGACTTTCTAACAACATATTTTCATCATCTTTGGCTTGAACATTCCTTTGGTGAAAGTCTAAAATATTTTGCCACAATACATAAAATAGTTTTGTCAAAACTCATTTTAGGCAAAGTTTTATAAACCATCATTTGAGCTTCAATGTCTAGCAAAAGTTTCTTATGAAATTTTGTTTTTCGAAATCTATTCTTATTGATTAATAATAATTAAATGAAATGACATGCCAAAGATCATGATTAATTGGTTTCATATAACTTTCAAATTCATTTTTCCAAATGACAAAATTTTCATTTTCGAAAAATGGTGACTAATTCAAATGGATCCCTTCTAGATATCTTTCAGACTCCATATATCGATTCAAGTTTTAAAGTACATTATACTCTAAAGATCTTGATAACCTGGCTCTGATACAAATTGTAGAAACTAGAAAGGGAGGTTGAATAGTTTCACCGTTTCTTTTTAGTTGTTAAAATGTTTCGCCGTTTTTAGGTCCGGTTAATATTCTTTTACAAACTTGTCGAATTCTACTTGTTATGTGATATCAAATTAACTACTAACATACACAAATAAACAAGTAAAGTAAAGAGTAAGGAAAGAACACAACCAAGAGGCGCGGTGATTTATAGTGGTTCGACATGAAGCTCACTCTCCGTCCTACTCCACTCCCCGAGTACCACACTCGAGAGTTATCAATCACTATATCAACACTCTCCTTCAGGCAGAGCAATCCGTACACATGCTTACACAAGGTTTAACGACACTAAGCCTACTTTCGAGTTCTAATCGTAGCTAGAACCAATATACTCCAAGGCCCAAGTGGCCACACGAACAAGCACTCTTGTCCAACTTGAATTTTCACCCGATCCAAGCCTTCACATAATTGACATACTTGGTTCTTCACCCGAACCAAGCCTTCACACTAAGACACACTTGGTTCTTCACTCGAACCAAGCCTTCACACAATTGACTCACTTGGTTCTTCACCCGAACAAAGATTTTACACATGACTTACTTGGATCATCACCTGATCCAAGTCTTTAAACAATGACTCACTTGGATCATCACCCGATCCAAGTCTTTACACAATGACTCGACTAAGTCCTAACCTACATACTAGGACATCACTCTCCTCACATCAAATACATGAACTAATCTAGTTACAAGACTTCTTNCTTCACTCGAACCAAGCCTTCACACAATTGACTCACTTGGTTCTTCACCCGAACAAAGATTTTACACATGACTTACTTGGATCATCACCTGATCCAAGTCTTTAAACAATGACTCACTTGGATCATCACCCGATCCAAGTCTTTACACAATGACTCGACTAAGTCCTAACCTACATACTAGGACATCACTCTCCTCACATCAAATACATGAACTAATCTAGTTACAAGACTTCTTTGATCTACATCACCATCCAAATTCACACAAATATCCCCATCCTCGACTCACTCACAAGTCGGAAAACAATGACATTATTTACAGAACCTATCACCGTAACACTTGTTACGTTTCTGTGTGGACACCTATAACATCTCGAGACTTCATCTATGTCGAGAGTTCTTCTCTTTCACTTGATGGAAGAGGAAATCACTTAAAAACATATACCGACATGTTATATTGATCAAATACTAAAGAAAAAATAAAACAGAAAGTTTTGTGTGTGAAAAACCTTGTTTTCTGAAGTGTAACAGTTCAGTATTTATAGACGACAGGAGTGAGACAGACGGTCCCGTTAATAGGCAACGGTCCTTTATCACTAAGGGACCGCCATCCACTTTAAGGGACCGTCCCAACAAAACGCTCCCATTTTTGTCCTGACGTGGTGAAAACTTATCTGGTGAAAACTCAACTATTTGGGGGGGAAAATAGCTGTTATAAGTTTGAATTTGAATATATTTTCTTAATAAAACATTTCTTTAAAAAACACAAAAATACTTTTGTGAAAATGTTTTGTCTAACTTAAAAATGTAAGTTTGTAAAAAATTATACTTCTTTGATCACAAAACTAATGACGGTATAAAGTTTGTTCATACCTGAAGTGACGTTGTAGTAGCTACGTAGAAGAAACGAGTTTCCTTGATTAAAAACTTATTAACCGTAACTTTACGTAACATGTCTTTATATTTTGTGACTTTCAAAACACAAGAAGATCGAGTAATGCGAATAACGTTTTTAACATTATTTGTATTAACACGTTCTTCGTCCATAGGTACCGCCACACAAACCTTAGCCTTCTCTATTATAATCTGTTCCTGCACATCTTTAGATAACAATCCACCCCCAAATGTGCAACCAAATCACCTTAGCCTACCTTGTATGCACTCACTTTTAGTGCATTATTGTTATTTGTTAAACCCTTGTCAATTATCTAATTGGTTACATTGTTGCTAAGTCGAGTCATATCTTGTACATATTGTTTTGGGATGATTGGGACTCATGGGTAAAGTACTAGTGTTATGGAGTAATGGGGAAGAACATCGTTTATTACCCGCATATGTGCAAAACGTTTTAAAAAGTACTCCAAGTGTTTTGGTTATTTCAATACGAGTCGTAGTATAGTAAATGTAAAGTATGTAAAAGTTCAAGTGTAAGGGGAAAGTTTAATCCCCATTGATGTATTATTTTGGATGGTAGGGTAAAAAGGTATGCAATCAAAAAAAAATAAAAAAAAAAAAAAAAAAAAAACATACGGACTACCATCCGCACCTATCTTTTATTTCTAAGTTATGTTTTGTTTTTATTTCATTTTGTGTTCGATAGTTTAAGATTGAGTCTAGTCTTGGCTTGGCAACGCCACTTGTATATGTAACTAACCAAGATGATTGACTAGCCACCAGTAAACTATCCCTTATCCAACCAAACCGTTTTTTCCATATCCCTAAACCTCCCGTTATAACCCTTTTGTAAAGCTCTCTTTGATAGTTATCCTAGGTGCTTACGCCTAAGTGGAGAAGGTTTCGATCTTCTCTCAAGCCTATGGTAATCTATTTACTATGTCAGGTAGTGAGTGATATTATCCATTTCCTTTACATTATATTTACATATTATCAACCGAGAGATGTGAGTATCTAAACACTACATGAGAGGTGCTAGTATATTTTCTCCATGCTTATTTTGAGTAAAGTGGAACGACTAATTATTGTAATTACTTTTATGTTCGCATTAGATGACCTCTAACTTGTATTTTAATTGGAATAAAAGCGCATTTGCTTGAGGACAAGCAAATCTCAAGTGTAAGGGTATTTGATGAGACGAAAAATGTTACGTTTTTAGGGGTCAGTTTGAGTCCTAATTCGTATATTATTTGATCGGATTTCACCCAAAGTCGTTTCTTTTCTCATTTTAGGTACTTTTGAGGAGAAAATCACAAAAGAAGCATTTTCTGGCGTTTTCGGAATGAAAAAGTGCGGAAAACAACAAAATATCAAAAGACCCTAAAGTGCACAGAAGGTGATGGCGTCACAAGCTTCAACGTGACGACGTCAGGAACAAATGAAGTGAAGAAATTGGAAGTTACTCATGACGGGCCAGAGAGTTTTTGGCCTAGTTTGGTGACGGCGTCAGGAAAGGCCGTCGGATCTGGAACAAGGCGGCGTGACGACGTCAAGAAGGCCATCACAAAACCCTAATCGTCGGCGTGACGGCGTCACACCTTGGGCTGACGCCGTCAGCCCGTATTCTCTATATATATAGGACGAATTTTATTGTTTTAAAAGAGGAATTTGGTGGAGAACTTAAGGGTTAAAACCCTAGCTCGTGTATTACAGACCTTAGAGGGTACTTTTACCCCTCTAACTTGCATGTTTAATCTAAGATAAGTCTTCATTCAATCTATACAATATGTCTATGTGTTGTATGATCTATGTTTGTGCTTTTCTTTCCTTTAACATGCTAGGCTAAATTAACTTGTGTTTGCTTAGATCTAATGAAACCTAACTATTGATTATCATGTGATGTGTATGTTGTGATTGTGATTTGGATGAATGTTTCATCTACGTTAGACTTAAGAAAACTGGCTAACCTCCTATACGGTAACAAGCTTGAACGTCTTAGGAAACGTGAATCGTATGTGCGTTAATAGATTTTAAGGTAGTATTTCATGCGTAGGTTGCTATCGGTGAGCTTATGATAGGATACTTGACGTATCGTCATAGAGTGAGGTAGGAGCTTATAGAGTTAGGGAATTGAACGCACTCCCTTCGTCTTGTTAGGAATACACCCGTCATCCACGCAAACTCAACATACTAATTACATGGTGAAAGATAGTTAGGGAGTAATGAAATCTAAGTAAACACTACTTTCCCCACCATTGTCTTCTCAACTTTAATTTAATTGCATAAGTAGATAACTTGGGTTAGTTGACTAGCAACTAATTCCGCCCACTCCTTCAAAAACGAGATTTTACTGCTTTCTAAAAAACATAAAAAT
>LBNU01034220.1:27750-51069 GCA_014162995.1 Artemisia annua | reverse complement strand
TAACGACACTATTCCCCGAGAGAACGATCAATCCCCCGGTACTTGCCACTTCACTATACTACATCGGTCAAGTACACTGCCTGGTGGGGGTTGTAAGCTTCTCAAGATCCCTTGAGAGGTAAAACCTAAGTGCATAGGTTGCAAAACCTACGCATCAAAGTTTTTGGCGCCGCTGCCGGGGAATAGTTATTGCTTAGGTTGAAAATTTTATTTTTACTTAGGTCTACTCATTAGAATCCTTTCTAGTGAGATTTTTATTTTTATTATTATTTTTTTAGGTTTTCTTTAGTCTATCTTTTCCCTTCCAATCCTTCGCTTTAATCTTCCTTGGCCAACATGGTAAACGAAGATCTCTCCAACCATAGAGTCACTAGGAGTCGTAGTTCCTTAAGAAACCTTATCCAACCTTACGCGGAACCTGAAAGGGAAATGCATAGGTTGAGGCAACGCTCCTCAATGTCTGAACCAATTGGTATCGCCATCAACTTTGATGAAGCCCTTTCGGATGAAGATTCTGATCATCACGACACACCACCTAGCCCCCGAACAAATCACGATACAGAAATTCCTGAGGTCTCTACCCCTAAGCGCCTCAAGGATTATTGCTCTCCCACTCCTCGTGACTTCTCTAATGCTATTGTATTTCCACACGAATGCACAGAGGGGGTCTTGCGTGCAACTGACGTTTGGCTTGTCCAAAATGTATGCAAGTTCCATGGGCTAAAATCGGAAGAACCAATCCAACACATCAAAGATTTCTTGAAAATAGTGGACACTATCCATACGGACGGGGCCACTAGGGATACCTCCCGACTCTGATTCTTTCCCTTTACCCTTCAAGATAAGGCCAAGGAATGGTACGACAATCTTCCTTCCGAGTCCATCTTCACATGGGAGCAGCTCATCTCAAAGTTCTATGAAAAATTCTTTCCCATAGGAAAAACTTCAGCACTTAGAGACAAACTCCTCCGATTTCAAGTCGGGCAAGCAGAACCCATTCATAAGTCATGGAATAGATTCAAAGATCTAATAAGACAAGTCCCCCATCATGGTATTGAACTCTGGCTCCTGGTCCAAATATTCTACGACAGTATCTCTCAAAATGACCAGAGGGGAGTTAATAACTCAGTAAAAGGAAGGATATCCAAGCTAAGTGCTGAGGAGGGGTGGAATAGGATTGAGGAATATGCTCAAGATCAAGATGATACATGGGATGAACCCGATTCGATCATGAGCATGTCCGAGGTCGCACAAAAATCTCCTCTCGACAGCAGGCTAAGGAAACTGTATGAAAAAGTATCTTACCTTAACGGGTCACGAACCGCTAAACGATTGTCAAACCCGTATCTAATTTGCGACCAATGTGGTGGCCCGCACGAAGTGGAGGAATGCGAGGAAGATGCCACCACCGAGCAAGCGTGTCTTTCCAGCCATGACATCTTTGATGACCCTTCCCTTTTGGTATTCTATCAAAACAACGATTTCACCCCTTGGGAGTGTAAGATATGGGTTGTATAAAATGTGATGTGTAGGGAACGAGTTGTATGTGTAAGGAATATGTAAGAGTGTAAGAGTGTGAAAAGATGGGGAGCCTTGTGTGTGTATTTGGGAGAGTATGTGAGTGAAGTGTATGTATTTTGAAAATAAAGGTGTGTGTAGAAAAGAGTGTATTTGTGTATAGGGAAGTGTATGTATGAGTGTATAAGAAAAGATGTATGTGAAGTTGGTAAAGTGAAGAGAATATTGTAAGAGGGAATATTGTGTGGGAGTTTGTGTGGAGACAAGAGTACACTTTGTAAGGAGGTGTAAGGAATATTGTAAGAGGTTGTTGGAAAGGTATTATTGGAAAGGATTGTGGGAGGAATGTTAATTTGTCTTTTATGAAAATGAGATTAAGAAGGTGATTAAGAAATTATCTAATTGTCAATAAGAAGAGAAGGTTTTAGACAATTAAGATTATAAGTTGAGAAAATCATAGGTTACTTATAAGTTCAAGTAACACAACGTCGAGAATCCATAGTTTCATATCTCGTGACTTTCCATGACTCGACGTACTCAACTAATACCATGATACAAACAAGTCAAGTACTTTGCCTTGATGTAAATCATAACCCATGTGGGTAAGGGTGCGTTTACGCAAAGAGACCTTGGACTTAGTTTGACCAATAAGGGAGTAAACCCGTTACGTGATTAGAGAAGACGTAAGCACAGGATATGAGCATATGGATGCTCTAACGTGATGTTACATGAACTATATAAGCTCCCTAAGTTTAGAAAAGCCTTGGCTAGAGGCAAGAGTTAGAAAACATGAGTTGGCGTTTTCCCGTAAGTGGGTGTTTTAAAAGTTGGATCTCTCTAATCCCAAAACTCGTTTCGAGAGTTCTCAATTAAGCACATAACATATTCATACCTAATTCAAAGATCAACATTTGTCGGGTAAGGGGAAAGCCGACTTTCAAAATTCGTCCCGTCATTCACAGAACCCTAGCATGTCACCCACGCGTTAACGCGTGGGTGGCGCATCAGCAGTAGATGTGAATGTTGGGGAATTTTGGCTAACGTTTGTTATTTTATGTGTTTCGATGGTTTATTTGTCATCATTAAAATATTAGGAGATCTTGATCATGTTGCCTCAACAATCTCCCCCTTTTTGATGATGACAAATAAAATCCGAAAGCAAATAAAATTACAAAACTTAGCGAAGACAAAGCGCGCCTTTGGTGTAGCTTGCGTCTTGACCTTGCCTTATAATTTGGTGAAGCCTTTGTTTCTTTAACTTGAATAGATCTTCACTATCTTGCTTTCTTTATCCCCCTTTTGTCGAATCAAAAAAAAAAAAGAAAAAAAGGTGGGACTACCAATCAAGCCAGGTTTCGAAAAAAAAAAGAAAAAAAAAGAAAAAAAAGAAAAAAAGGTGGGACTACCAATCAAGCCAGGTTTCGAACTTGGGCCTATGGGATAAATGAGCTAGCTTGTAAGCGACTCCGAATGTGCTCCCCCTTGAACATAGCTCCCCCTAGATCGTTGCTCCCCCTTGTTTCAAGGAGGAGATCCATGGGTCAAGAGCCTCACCTTTGCGGTGGCCTAGCTACATAAAACACACAACATGCAACAACAAAGAAATTCTCACATGTGAAAGTTCCAAAATTTGTTAGGTTACCATTTGGAGGCTTGCAACATGGGCTAGTGCATAATAACACATATACATGTGTTTGTCCAATATGACTCCAATAACCATTTGTTGGGCATGGAATAAGTAGTGCAATAAACATGAGCACACATAGTCACATAAGACATTAACAACTTTATTTCATGATAACACAAAGAGCATACAACAAGTAGTACTACTAGTACAAGATAGAAACACACGATTACAACATATTATTCTAGCATAAGACTACGCCTTCTCATGATGATCAACCATATCACCCATGACTTTCATCAAAGGTTGCCCAAGCAAACTTACTTCCTGAGGTTTTGAGCCGCAACCTTTGCAAGACCTTTCACAACATTTTCCATCATCATGAAGTTGTTCTTGTATGCAAGGTGTAATTCTCTCAACTCCTCTTGAAGATCCTTGACCTCATTCTCGATCTTGATGGACTTCACACAACACCTACACCTTCGTGCATGGTCATTGTTTGAAGCATCAAGCTTAGGAGGGAGAGGATACCCCGTTTTATACCATATGGGATCACTCCACAAACACCTCATTACATAGTTTCTAAGAATTATGTTATCATCACATGTTGGTTTTTCCGATTCATCATTGGGTTCGTCATCCACCACAATGGTTTTACCCTTGTAATCACTTTTTGAAGAGTTGTTCATTTTTAGTGAAGAAGTTTTTCGTAGAGATTAAAGTTGAAGGTGTGTGTAAATGCAAATTATTAAGTTGATTTATATAAAAGAGAAAAAAAGTGGTAGGTATGAATTTGTGAACTAGTTCTTCATGATCATGATGAACTCCAAGTACATAGATGCTTGAAGAAATGGTCAAGCAATCAAAATCATGTACTAGTATGTCATAATTCATGTGGTAGTGTAAGAGATGAAGGAATATTATAATTAAGTTTTAAATACTTTAATTATTTAGAAGATAGATAATTAAGATTCTCATGCTAGTACCCAATATTATTCATTCATGCACCAAAATTTATAAAGCCATGCAAGAATCTTCCAACTATGGTTTGATGAGAAATCATGCAAGAATTTAAAGAGCATCATTCATTTAGATTTGTCATGCAACACGTATTTATCACATAGGATGAACAAGTAGAGTTAGATATCAAATTTTCAACACAAGTGCAAGTTGTGATAAACATTATATCTAATCTTGGAAATTTGCCATAATCAACATTATCGAGATTAAGCAAGATAATTTGTGCCAAATTTTCTTGTTCAATGCACATGGTATAGACATGTAGAGTCTTGGACATTATCAATCATAGTTGGAATAATGAATTGATACATATCTTTTCTCTTGGAAGACATTTATTTATGCTTCCTTCCATGCCTTCACATAAGACCTAATCACATAAGCACATAAACTCTAAGAACACCTAAAGGACTTGCAAACAACTCCTAGACATTTTATTCTAGCTTAAAGATTGTTCTCCTAAGATGCATGTCAACCATGTACACCTAAACCTATCCCAAAACAATTTGGATTTTTGAAAAATGTCATGCCAAAATTTAAGTTTGTTTATTTTGTGACCTAAGAGTCCTTTTATTCAAGTCACAAATGACTTGTTCAATAGGATGACCCCTCGCTTCTCTCACTTCCTTAGGATTGCCTTCATCCGAAACATTAACTTGTAATGACGGCGACCTTTCTTGATCTTGAACTATAGGTTCATCGACCACATCATCTTCTACCGGAGGAGATGATTTAGGCTCGGGCATGCTCTCATCAAAGGTAACATTGAGAGATTCCTCAATCCTCATTGTTTCCTTGTTAAACACTATGTATGCTTTACTAGTTTGAGAGTATCGTAGGAACACACCTTCATACGACTTTGGGTCGAATTTGGTGAGATACTCTTTGGTGTTAAGTATAAAAAACACTTTACACCCAAATACTCTAAAGTATTCAAATGAAGGTTTTCTATTCCTAAGAATTTCATATGGAGTTTTATTTATAACTTTTCTTATATAGACTCTATTAAAAATGTAACATGCGGTATCTAAGGCATGACACCAAAACTTTTGTGGAATGGATTGCTCGTCAAGCATTGCACGACTCATCTTTCTTAACTTAAGATGTGTTCTTTCAACAATCTCATGCGATTGAGAAGGGAACGGGACCGATAAGTTATAAGATATTCCATGTTGTTCACAAAAGTTTCCAAATTGCAATTTATCAAATTCACTACTATGATTTGTTTTAATTGAAACAATTGAACAATCAAGTAGGTTTTCGAGTTTCTTTCTTAAGATATCAAATTTATTTAGGACTCCATCCTTATTTTCTAAAAATAGCACCCAAGTGTAATTTGAATAATCATCTATAATCATCAAAGTGTAGAAGTTTCCTCCGTAACTTTGGATTGGAGATGGACCATACAAATCTAAGTGCAATAATTCTAAAACCCTATTAGTTTCCACTTCATTTCTATTTCTATTGTTTGCTCGTCCTTGACTCCCTAGACATGTATCACAATAATGTCTCTCAAAGCTCAACTTTAGTAAATTCCTTACTAGCTCGTTGGAAGCTAGGTTTTGGACTAACCTCATATTGGCGTGACCTAACCTCCTATGCTCTCTAGCCAACACTTTACCATTTGTACTAATTGTACAATCTACTTTAGTAAATTTTACCTCACAATCATCATCACTTAATTGACTCACACTAATCAAATTAAAGTTTTAACCACTAACATGCTCAACATTGGTTATTTCTATGGAGTCATGAAGGACGTTACCTTTGCCGACAATTTTGCCGTTATGTTTGCTTCCAAAAATGACTTGATTGCCGTTATACTCCTTGTATGACGTGAACAATCTTCTATTCCCGGTCATGTGTTTAGTGCAACCACTATCCACTATCTACTCGTCCGGTTGTAGATCACTTTTGAGACAAACCTACAACAAAGATGCAATTCAAAGCTTTGGTACCCATTGCTTCTTGGGTCCATGTTGGGTAGCATATAAGGTGCCCAAATTGAATATTCTTGGGTCTTGAAGTAAGAGACATAGTTTCTCAATACCAAATTTAGAAAAAGTAGACCAAGGATTGTTTTAAAAATTATTGTAAATTTGATAACTTGATCTATACCCTTGATGAGTTTGAGGTCTAAAGGAGCTTTGGTTTGAATTGGAGTTGTATCTCCTTTGATAGTTGTTGTGTTGGTATTGAGATGACCTTTGATTATAATTATAGAAGTTTCTTCTATGATTGTTTCGAAATGAAGGTCTTTGGTTGTATGAAGTAGAGGGTCTCATATTAGGTGTAGGTAAGATTGGTCTATTATTTACTTGAGGTTGTGTATAACCAAGACCATTACGAGAACCCGAGTTAAAACTTTGTTTAGGGTTTTCTTTTCTTTTAATGGGACATTGATTCCCTCGAGTGCTTGCAAAAGGAGTTTGAGGTGTAATTGGTTTGACATAAGTTTTTGATGATTCTCCGCTTTTCCTTAGAGGTCTGGCGCGTTGACGCGTCGGGCAGCGCGTCAGTCTCGGAAATTTTTGGAGTTTCGTTTTCCTTGGCCTTTACAAAAGCTATTGGTTTTGTTAGACTTATGAAAGTGGTTTGACCATGTTTTGAAAATCCAAGACCTTCCTTATCTTGGGACCTCTTTTGACGACTTATGATTTCTTCTAAATCATTTTTACTTTTCTTAAATTTTGAAAAGCTTGGAGACTCTTGTTGAAGGTCAGATACTTTATCATTCAAAGAGTCAACCTCTAGTGTGAGCGACTCACACCCTTTACATGGTTCTATCACCTCTTTACAATGACTTAGTTTCTTGACTTCTCTTTCAAGTTCATAAACCTTCTCGTTAAGTTTAGCACGTTCTTGTTCAATAATGAGTTTTTCTTTAAGAACATTTTCGAAAGTATTTCTAAAGTTTTCATCAAATTTTATTAGGTTCTCATTCTCCTTTTGCAAGTTGTTAATATCTAGATTATTGGAAGAAGAAGGGTTTTGAGATACCTCTAATTGTTCTTGTGCCATGAGACAAGTAGCTTCCTTGCTTGGTTGGTCTTCATCTTCACTATCGCTCCAAGCTCCTCCCACGAATGCTTTGTTCTCTCTTGGCTTAGGACACTCATTTATGAAGTGACCCTTCTCACCACAATTGTAGCATCCTTGGGTGCATCTTGAACTCTCACCAACCTTGTTGTCAACACCCCGGCTTCCACCAAAGTTGTTCCTTCCACTGAAGTTATTTCTTCCACCATTACCTCGATTGCCAAATTGATTACCATGCCTAAAGTTTCCACCTCTTCTGAAGAATCTTCTAAAGTTCTTTGCCATGAGGTTATATTCTTCGTCATCTTCATTATCTTCTTCATCACTTTCCTCTTGATTATCACTAATATCACTCGTTTGGCTCTCAGTGACCTTAGCTTGGAGGGCCAAAGACTTTACTTTTTCTTTCTTGTCTTTGGTGGCAACCTTGTCATTATCAAGGATCATTTCATAGACCTTGAGGTTTCCAATAAGGTCATCCAGAGGGAGTTCCGCCAAATTTTTGGCTTCTTCAATGGCCGTTAGCTTTGGCCTTCACTTCACCGGAAGAGCTCGAAGAAACTTTCTCACATGGTTCTTATTATAGAAGCTAGGATCTAGAGCCGTAAGGTTTGTGATGATAGCATTGAACCGTGTGTAACCATTGTCAATGGTTTCTTCATCGGCGATCGAGAACTTCTCATATTGTTGAATGAGCAAGTCGATCTTGCAATCCTTGACTTGTGAATTGCCTTGATGGGTGATGATGAGCGAATGCCAAATCTCCTTTGCGGTCTTGCACACAAGGACTCTCTCAAACTCCCTTCGAGGTAGAGCATTGTAGATCATCATTTTAGCTTCTTGATTCTTGACAAGCTTCTTCTTTTCATCTTTTTTAAGTTCCGAGTATGGCTTTTCAACCATCAACATGGTTTCCGGATCAAGCATCGTGAAAACAAAGTCTCCATTTTGAATGACCTCCCACAAGTCAGGATCCTTGGACCTAACATATGTCTCAAATCGAGTTTTCCAAAAATAAAACCCATCGGTCTCTAATAAAGGTGGTCTTTGCATAGAACACCCCTTGACGTAGTTCTCTTGAGCCATGGATCTATACTCTACTTTACCAAAAATCTTAGTTAGGATTTTAGATATTTGGGAAAGAAGTTTTTGACTTAAAATGACTTCTCGGGAAGGTTTTAACGCTCAAAAACTTGAGTATTCCGCTCCGATACCAATTGTAGAACCGTAGAGGGGGATGAATATGGGTTCCTCGGCTTTTTAGGACGTTTAAAAACTTTAAGCCTCAAGGATAACCAAGTGGTTTAAGTAAGAGCAACCACAAACACAATCACAACCGCAAGTATATAAAGCAAGTAAAGAACACCATGATATATACTGGTTCGGGATGGGGGTTTATACCATCCGTACGTCCAGTTGCGAATCCACGACACCGATACTATTCACTAGTATAATCCTTTCGGTGTACTACAAACCGTTACAATTCACTCCACCGATATTCGCCAATATCGATGCTTACAAAGAAGGAGTTACTCCCCAACGGTATTCCGCCCTCGGAAACCACCCAAAAGAATCTCGCAATTCGACTTCACCTAAGGGTCACCAAGACCACTACCAAGACTTCCCACCGGAAGTATCAAACCCCAACCAGATCCCCAATGATCTAGGCTTGGTCACCAAGACACAAGACTTCCCTTACAAACAAGTGAACGAATGAATATAGTTTTGTTCAACCAAGACCTAACCTAACCTAGAGACTCGATTGTAGTAGAAAGGGTAAAGATAAGAAGACCCTCGACACAATCACAAAAGTGGATTAGGTTCTTGAGATTCTTCCCTTGCAAGGAGATGTGTTCTTTCAAAGATGTTAGTGTGTTTAACTNACCAAGACCACTACCAAGACTTCCCACCGGAAGTATCAAACCCCAACCAGATCCCCAATGATCTAGGCTTGGTCACCAAGACACAAGACTTCCCTTACAAACAAGTGAACGAATGAATATAGTTTTGTTCAACCAAGACCTAACCTAACCTAGAGACTCGATTGTAGTAGAAAGGGTAAAGATAAGAAGACCCTCGACACAATCACAAAAGTGGATTAGGTTCTTGAGATTCTTCCCTTGCAAGGAGATGTGTTCTTTCAAAGATGTTAGTGTGTTTAACTAAGAACACAAGAGAGAATAGAAAGATTAGAGAGAAAGAATGTAGAGAGAAAGAATAATGGTAAGGGGTAAGGAATACAAGAGACAAGGGGGTATTTATAGGCCAAGACCCAAACTTGGGAAAAATTTACCGAGGCTGGCGCGTCACCCACGCGTCAACGCGTGGGCAGCGCGCCAGGAACTCTGTTGTATTTTTCCCAAGTGTTGGGCGTTGGATCTTATAAATACCTAACCTTGCTAAACCCCCAATTGTACTTCACACTAAACCTTAACATTAATCAATCTAAGGTTTACCAACTCAAATAGCCAATTTGAAAAATATTTTGTGAAGTGCTTATTAGAAAACTAAATACCAAGGGTAGAAGAGTAGAAAGGGTAATTTGGTAGGGGTAGAATAGGTATTCCTCTCATGGCATAATAGAAGAGAATATGCCATGGAATATTCCTCACTAGGGAAGAGTGAGAGAGGTTTTAAGAAGTAACCATGGTTAGGTTAGAAGAGTGTGTAGAGAATAAACCATGGTTAGGTTAAAGGGTATATCCAAGGGAATATTCCATCCTTGGTGTGGTTAAGAGTTAACCAAGGTTAAGTTTAGAGAACTAACCATAGTTGGGTTAGGAAAACCATGGTTGGGTTAAGAAAGAATATCCAAAGGAATATTCCTTTCTTGGAGAGAAAGTGTGGATGTTAGCGAGTTGTAAAGATGGGATGTGAAAGGGTGTATGGAATAAAGGAGTTGGATTGTGTGTGTGAAAGGGAATATGTAAGAAAGGATGTGATGGGGAGCCTAGTGTGTGTAGAAGGTGAAATGGTTGTGAGTAGTGTGTGTATTTTGAAAATAAAGGTATTGGGAGTGTAAGATATGGGTTGTATAAGATGTGATGTGTAGGGTATGAGTTGTATTTGTAAGGAATATGTAAAAGTGTAAGAGTGTGAAAAGATGGGGAGCCTTGTGTATGTATTTGGGAGAGTATGTGAGTGAAGTGTGTGTATTTTGAAAATAAAGGTGTGTGTAGAAAAGATGTATGGGAAGTTGGTAAAGTGAAGAGAATATTGTAAGAGGGAATATTGTGTGGGAGTTTGTGTGGAGACAAGAGTACACTTTGTAAGGAGGTGTAAGGAATATTGTAAGAGGTTGTTGGAAAGGTATTTTTGGGAAAGATTGTGGGAGGAATGTTAATTTGTCTTTTATGAAAATGAGATTAAGAAGGTGATTAAGAAATAATCTAATTTTCATTAAGTAGAAAAGGTTTTAGACAATTAAGATTATAAGTTGAGAAAAATCATAGGTTACTTATAAGTTCAAGTAACACAACGTCGAGAATCCATAGTTTCGTATCTCGTGACTTTCCACGACTCGACGTACTCAACTAATACATTGATACAAACAAGTCAAGTGCTTTGCCTTGATGTAAAGCATAACCCATGCGGGTAAGGATGCGTTTACGCAAAGAGACCTTGGACTTAGTTTGACCAATAAGGGAGTAAACCCGTTACGTGATTAGGGAAGACGTAAGCACAGGATATGAGCATATGGATGCTTTCATGTGATGTTACGTGAACTATGTAAGCTCACTAAGTTTAGAAAAGCCTTGGCTAGAGGCGAGAGTTAGAAAACATGAGTTGGCGTTTTCCCGTAAGTGGGTGTTTTAAAAGTTGGATCTCTCTAATCCCAAAACTCGTTTTGAGTGTTCTCAATTAAACACATAACATATTCATACCTGTATTGAAAGATCCACATTTGTCGGGTAAGGGGAAAGCCGACTTTCAAAATTCGTCCCGTCATTCACAGAACCCTGGCGCGTCACCCACGCGTTAACGCGTGGGTGGTGCGTCAGCAGCAGATGTGAATGTTGGCGAATTTTGGCTAACGTTTGTTATTTTATGTGTTTCGATGGTTTATTTGTCATCATTAAAACATTAGGAGATCTTGATCATGTTGCCTCAACAATCTCCCCCTTTTTGATGATGACAAATAAAATCCGAAAGCAAATAAAATTACAAAACTTAGCGAAGACAAAGCGCGCCTTGGTGTAGCTTGCATCTTGACCTTGCCTTGTAATTTGGTGAAGCCTTTGTTTCTTTAACTTGAATAGGTCTTCACTCTCTTGCTTTCTTTATCCCCCTTTTGTCGAATCAAAAAAAAAAGGTGGGACTACCGATCAAGCCAGGTTTCGAACTTGGGCCTGTGGGATAAATGAGCTAGCTTGTAAGTGCATCCGAATGTGCTCCCCCTTGAACATAGCACCCCCTAGATCGTTGCTCCCCCTTGTTTCAAGGAGGGGATCCATGGGTCAAGAGCCTCACCTTTGCGGTGGCCTAGCTACATAAAACACACAACATGCAACAACAAAGAAATTCTCACATGTGAAAGTTCCAAAATGGGTTAGGTTACCATTTTGAGGCTTGCAACATGGGCTAGTGCATAATAACACATATACATGTGTTTGTCCAATATGACTCCAATAACCATTTGTTGAGCATGGAATAAGTAATGCAACAAACATGAGCACACATAGTCACATAAGACATTAACAACTTTATTTCATGATAACACAAAGAGCATACAACAAGTAGTACTACTAGTACAAGATAGAAACACACGATTACAACATATTATTCTAGCATAAGATTACGCCTTCTCATGATGATCAACCATATCACCCATGCCTTTCATCAAAGGTTGCCCAAGCAAACTTACTTCTTGAGATTTTGAGCCGCAACCTTTGCAAGACCTTTCACAACATTTGCCATCATCCTGAAGTTGTTCTTGTATGCAAGGTGTAATTCTCTCAACTCCTCTTGAAGATCCTTGACCTCATTCTCGATCTTGATGGACTTCACACAAGACCTACACCTTCGTGCATGGTCATTGTTTGAAGCATCAAGCTTAGGAGGGAGAGGATACCCCGTTTTGTACCATATGGGATCACTCCACAAACTCCTCATTACATAGTTTCTAAGAATTATGTTATCATCACATGTTGGGTTTTCCCATTCATCATTGGGTTCTTCATCCACCACAATGGATTTACCCTTGTAATCACTTTTTGAAGAGTTGTTCATTTTTATTGAAGAAGTTTTTGTTAGTGATTAAAATTGAAGGTGTGTGTAGATGCAAATTATTAAGTTGATTTATTTTAGACAATTAAGATTATAAGTTGAGAAAATCATAGGCTACTTATAAGTTCAAGTAACACAACATCGAGAATCCATAGTTTCATATCTCGTGACTTTCCACGACTCGACGTACTCAACTAATACCTTGATACAAACAAGTCAAGTGCTTTGCCTTGATGTAAAGCATAACCTATGCGGGTAAGGATGCGTTTACGCAAAGAGACCTTGGACTTAGTTTGACCAATAAGGGAGTAAACCCGTTACGTGATTAGAGAGGACGTAAGCACGGGATATAAGCATATGGATGCTTTCACGTGATGTTACGTGAACTATATAAGCTCCCTAAGTTTAGAAAAGCCTTGGCTGGAGGCGAGAGTTAGAAAACATGAGTTGGCGTTTTCCCGTATGTGGGTCTTTTAAAAGTTGGATCTCTCTAATCCCAAAACTCATTTCGAGTGTTCTCAATTAAGCACATAACATATTCATACATGTAGTGAAAGATCCACATTTGTCGGGTAAGGGGAAAGCCGACTTTCAAAATTCGTCCCATCCCCACCAGGCAGTGTACCTGATGACGTCAAATTTACCCATAATTTAAGTGTTAATTTCCCCCTAAAATGCTCATCTATTCTATTTGTATGAAGAATATATACTCTTATTTCTTCCTATTTTGGTTTCAGGGTAAAGATGAGTAAAAGAACGAGCATACACGGAAATGGAAGGACTTAGAAGCAAATATGTGGAAATTATGGATTCTGCACTCACTACGGCGTAGAGGTTCATCAACCTACGCCGTAGCAAGACTTTATGAAGATTACGGCGTAAAAGGTCATCTACTTACGCCGTAAGAAGGAATTTATGAAGACTACGGCGTAGCCTGTCTTACGGCTACGGCGTAATGATCCACTAAAGGGCTCTACGGGGTAATCAACTCTCCAGCTACGACGTAAGCCCCAATTTGAGGTCGAGAGGAACTAACAAGGCCAAGGAAGAAGTTACGGCGTAGCAACCCTGGCAACTACGCCGTAGTAAGCCTCTTATCAAGACATTATGCCCGTAGCATTTGATCAAGCTACGGCGTAACACTAATTTACAAAGGTTATGGTGTAGCAATCAAATAGGCTACGCCGTAACAAAGTCAGGCCTATAAATACCAGCCCTAATTCTGAGTTTATGCATTCACTTTTCAACACACAGAAGTTGGGAGAAACTCAGGGAGTAGGAGGAACGAAGTTCTAGCATCATAGAAGTCATTTTCAAGGGATTCACACACCAATCATAAGTTTATCTATTCCTTTGTTTTGTATTCGATTCATGTTTAGAATTGTATTAACTCAAACTTGTTTTTCTGCAATTATGAATATGAGTGGCTAAACACCTCTTGGTGTTAGCCTAGTTATGAAATTGTTATTGTTTTGAGTTAGTTTTCTACGCATCTATTATCTATTGTTTGTATACTTTCATGGCGAGGCTTGGGACACTCTAGTTCCCGTAGTGATTAGCATTGGTTGTTCTCTAGAGACTTGTGGAATTAACCCTAGGAAGCAAGTAGCTAGGGATGTGACTTGGTGATAGCAATATCACCATACACGTGCGAATTAACCCTAGGACTACCTACCGATGCTAGACACTTAACGGAGTTAGAGGGGTGTAAGATCTGACCATGCCGCATTCGTTAGTCTTGTCTATGTTAGTGGAGGCACTTAATGACTCTTACATTTTCGTACCGATGAACCCAAGGCTTTACAATAGTTTTGGATAGGACAAGGTGTAAGATAGACGTAGGTGATTTAACCCTCTGATCCGAAATGAATTAAATCCCCAGACGATATGATAGGATGTACCATTAAGAAAAATAGTCATAATTATAACAAGAGTAGTAATTAGGTTAACACTACTTCTCTCTTATTGATCTTTCATCTATTTACTTTATTTGTCTTGTTATTTACGTTTCTTAGCTTAATTAATCTTTCAACTCAAAACCCCCTTTTAAATGTGACACGAACTTAGATAATTTCCACATACTTAGCTCTTGGGACGACCTCGGCTTTACCAACTAGCTATACCACACACGATCGGATACACTATCCGTTAGATATCAAATTTTCAACACAAGTGCATGTAACACCCCAACCCGAGAAGGGCTAAAGTGTTCATAATGGAGTCAAATCAGAACACAAGTGAAACGGAGATTCATACAATAAGCAAAGGATACAAGGTTACAACAAAACTAAAACAAAAACAAAGGCTAAAATACAAAACAAAGCCCAACTCAGACTAAGCCCAATCTCATAATATCTAGTCACTTCTAAGTCCAGTCCAATGCTACAAGGTGAAGTCTTCTAAGCCTAAAAGCAAAGCCTTCGTCCATAACCCAGCTTCCTACTAAACCTGCCGCATGAGAAAAGAAATGCGGCTGAGCTTAAAAGCTCAGTGAACAGATATGAAAGTAAACAAGCACAACANTTCTAAAAGCAAGTAAAAATCTCGGTTTTTGAAGGAGTGGGCGAAATTAGTTGCTAGTCAACTAACCCAATTAACTACAAATGCAAATAAAATAAAATGACAAGAAAATAAAAGGTCGTGAAACGAATATGGAGAAAAGTGTGTTTACTTAGATTTCATTACTCCCTAGCTATCTTTTACCGGTTGATTAGTTTGTTACAATTGCGTGGATGGCGGGTTGTATTCCTTAATACCATTCGTGGGGCATGCACGTCCTTCCCCAACTCTATAAGCTCCTACTTCATCCTATGGCGACACGTTTAGTATCCTAACCATGAAATCACTAATAGTTACTTATGCATTAAATACAACCAATTAATCGTAGTGCACATCCGATTAATGTTTCTTAAGACGTTCAAGCATGTTACCAATTGGAAGTTAGCAAGTTTTCTTAAGCCTAACATTGAAATCACCCACCCACAACAATTAATAATCAACCATCAATCAATAATCAATAGCTCGGTTTCATTACATCTAAGCAAACATAAGAAAAACCTAGCCTAGCATGTTAATGTAAAGACAAGCATAAGATAAAATCAAACAACACATAGACATATTGAATGATTGATGGAAGACTTATCTTTAATTAAGCATGGATGAAACAAGGGTGAAAAACCCTTGAAAATACAGTAAAATTCAACCTAGGGTTTATCCCTAAAGTTCTCCCAAAAGTTGCACACTAATGAATGAAAATTAGAAAACTATATATAGATTTTACAGGCTGACAGCGTCACGTTATAGCTTGTGACGCCGTCACATCGCCGCGAAAACTCTTCTCGGATTGCTCAGATCCACTTCTGACGCCGTCCCCCCTTTATTTCTCTTTGGGTCGTCTCTCTTTGGCTTATAACGTGACGGCCTAGGCGTCTCAAAGCGTGACGCCGTCACGTGTTAAATCATCAAAACTTTCTGGAGCGTCTCGTGTAATTTCATATCCACCTCTTTGTCAAAAAGTGACGCCATCACCTCGTAAAGAGTGACGCCGCCAGGTAAAGTTTCCAGCATGTTTTTTGGACTTTGTTGTTTTCTTCACTTTTATGCTCCAAAAACGTCCAAAATGCTCCCTTTTCCAGATTTCCTCTCCAAAGTACCTAAAATGACAAAAGGAACGATTTAAGGCAATATTTGATCAAATAATTATGGATTAGGGCTTAAATGACCCCCTAAAAGCGTAACACTTTTCACCTCATCAGTTGTATTAAATGCATAAGTGACTATTAATGAGGCCATGATAGGATACTAAACGTATCGTCATAGGAAGAGATAGAAGCTTATAGATTTGGGGAAGATCGTACACGGCCCCACGAATGGTATTAAGGAATGCAACCCTTTACCCATTCAATTGTGACAAACCAACTAATCAATAAACGATAACTAGGGAGTAATGAAATCTAAGTAAACACGCTTTTCACCATATTAGAAGTTCTCACTTTTTATTTTCTTGTTATTTATTTTATTTGTTTAAGTAGTTATTTGGGTTAGTTGACTAGCAACTAATTCCGCCCACTCTTCCAATACCCGAGATATTTACTTGCTTTCCATGAAACATAAAAATATAAAAAGAATCATCCCTCACCTCTAGACCTTGTTAGACTAGTTTCAATCCTAACGAACACTACTCTCCGAGAGAACGATCAATCCCCCAGTACTTGCCACTCACTATACTTCATCGGTCAAGTACACTGTCTGGTGGGGATTGCAAGCTTCTCAAGATCCCTTGAGAAGTAAAACCTTTTGCGTAGACCGTAATCCAAGCATCAACCCTTTCAGCCAAATATTCTCAAAAGTGTTTTTACCAACAAATTAAGCAAGATTAGATGTTATTCCAACAAACTTGATGCGCGGGATTGCGACCACGCACTAGGGTTTTACCTCTCAAGGGATCTTGAGAAGCTTGCAANTTTGGGTTAGTTGACTAGCAACTAATTCCGCCCACTCTTCCAATACCCGAGATATTTACTTGCTTTCCATGAAACATAAAAATATAAAAAGAATCATCCCTCACCTCTAGACCTTGTTAGACTAGTTTCAATCCTAACGAACACTACTCTCCGAGAGAACGATCAATCCCCCAGTACTTGCCACTCACTATACTTCATCGGTCAAGTACACTGTCTGGTGGGGATTGCAAGCTTCTCAAGATCCCTTGAGAAGTAAAACCTTTTGCGTAGACCGTAATCCAAGCATCAACCCTTTCAGCCAAATATTCTCAAAAGTGTTTTTACCAACAAATTAAGCAAGATTAGATGTTATTCCAACAAACTTGATGCGCGGGATTGCGACCACGCACTAGGGTTTTACCTCTCAAGGGATCTTGAGAAGCTTGCAATCCCCACCAGGTAGTGTACCTGACCGATGTAGTATAGTGCAGTGGCAAGTACCGGGGGATTGATCGTTCTCTCAGGGAATAGTGTTCGTTAGGCTGGAAAAGCTACTCTAATTAGGTCTAAGGGTTGAGGGATGATTCTTTTTGTATTTTTATATTTTATAGAAAGCAAGTAAAAATCTCTTGTTATAGAGGAGTGGGCGGAATTAGTTGCTAGTTAACTAACCCAATTAACTACTTATGCAAATAAAATAAAATAACAAGAAAATTAAAGTGGTTGTGAAACTTATATGGGAGAAATATGTGTTTACTTAGATTTCCTTACTCCCTAGCTATCTTTTATATGTTAGTTGGTTTGTTGTAATTATGTGGATGACGGGTTGTATTCCTTTAAACCATTCATAGGGCTGTGTACGATCTTCCCTAACTCTATAAGCTCCTACTTCACTCCTATGTCGAGCCGACTAAAAGCTCCTAACATGGGATCATTAGAATTCGCTCATGCATTAAATACAACCAAATAATCGTAGTACACATCTGATTCATGTTTCTTAAGACGTTCAAGCAAGTTACCATATAGGAGGTTAGCCAGTTTTCTTAAGCCTAACATCGACTTCACCCACCCACAATAATCACAAGCAAACCAACAACATATAATCAATAGCTAGGTTTTATTAGATCTAAGCAAACACAATAAAGACCTAGCCTAGCATGTTAATTGAAAGACAAGCATAAGATATAATCACATAATACATAGACATATTGAATGATTTGGAAGAGATTTATCTTCAATTAAGCATCCAAGGTTTAAGGATGGAAAACCCTTGAATTTGCAGTAGAAAAACGAGCTAGGGTTTTGTTCCCAAAAGTTGCACACTAATGAATGAAAATTAGAAAACTATATATAGATTTTACATTGTGACGGCGTCAGCTTATAGGGTCTGACGCCGTCATCTCGCCGCCAAAACACTATTCGGATTGCTCAGATCCACTTCTTACGCCGTCCCCTTGTAATTTTCTCTGGGTCGTCTCCCTTTATGACAAAACGTGACGACCTACATCTTCCAACACGTGACGCCGTCACGTGTTAATTCCTCTGGGGCGTCTAGTGTAAAAATCATCCTTCATGTTGTCAAAGCGTGACGCTATCACACGATAGAACGTGACGCCGTCAGGTACTACTTTCAGCATAATTTGAGACTTTGTCGTTTTCTTCACTTTTATGCTCCAAAAACGTCCAAAATGCTTCCTTGTCCAGAATTCCTCTTCAAAGTACCTAAAATGACAAAAGGAACGATTTAAGGCAATATTTGATCAAATAATTACGGATTAGGGCTTAAATGACCACCTAAAAGCGTAACACTTTTCGCCTCATCAAATACCCTTACACTTGAGATTTGCTTGTCCTCAAGCAAATGCGCTTTTATTCTAATCAAAATATGAGCTAGGGGTCATTTAACACAAATATAAAAGTAATTACAACAAATAGTCATTCAACCCTAGTCATAACAAGCACGGAAATCATACACTAGCACCTCACAAATAGTGTTTGGATACTCTCATCTCTCGGGTGTTATAAACCTATATAACTAAATGGAAATGGAAGAAATATCACTCACTACCTGTCATAGCAAATAGATTACCATAGGCTTGGGAAAGGATCAAAAACCTCCTCCACTAGGCGTAAGCACCTAAGATAAACTATCAAAGAGGGCTTTGCAAAGGGTTATAATGTTAGGTGTAGGGATATGATAAACACGGTTTGGTTGGAATAAAGGGTATTTTTAGTGGTGGCGAGTTAATTATCTTGATCAAATACATGCACAAAGTGGCGTTGCTAAGCCAAGACTCGACTCGACTTAAGCTAATAAGGAAATAACATAAACATAAATAAAAATAAAAATGAAACGGGATGGTAGTCCGTATGTTTTTTCTACTTTTCTGTTTCCATTTTTTTTTTCATTTTTCTTGTTTTTTCGATTTTGTTTTTCATACACTCTTGCCCTATCATCCAAAATAATACATCATAGGGGCCTCGGTTCTCCCCTTACACTTGAACTTTTACAAACTTTACAATAAACTATTCTAATGACTCAAATTAAGATATTGAAAAACTTGGAGTACTTTAAAATATTAATGCACATATGGGGGTAATAATTGACTTCTTCCCCATTACTCCATTACATTAGTACTTTACCCATGAGTCCCAATCGTCCCAAAACAATATGTACAAGGATATGACTCGACTTAGCAACCATGCAATCAATTAGACAATTAACTAAGGGTTTAACAAATGTTGTCACAATAATGCACTAAAGATGAGTGCATACAAGGTATGCTAAGGCGATTTGGGTGTACATTTGGGGTGGATTGTAAACAAATTCTTCCTTTAAGTAAAATGCTTAAAGTTAGAAACGAAAAGATAGGCTCTGAGGGGTGAACTAGGGGTATCGTGTACTAAAAATGAGTACAACGCTAAGGTGTGTGAGAATTACTTGACCAATGAAGTCAATGTAATTATATTACGGGTGTAAAACAAGGGTTATCCTAATGCCTCTTATCATGTAGTAAATCTAACTACACGAATGTAGTCTCACTTGTGAATTTGGGATGGTCACTAACGCAAGTTCTAGAATCTATAAACTACCGGTACACACACAAGCATCAACGATGAATGCTTTTCCTAACAATTCTAGGGGCGAACCTCACATATTTGGGGAAAATTTTTGAGTGGTACGGTTTTTGTGCTACTAATACAACTCCTATCCATGAGACGCTTATTAGGCCTAAAGTTTCACTCCAATATGTTGTAAAAAATTTTAAATTTGCGCTAAAATTGCCCTAACAAATATTTCTCTCAGTTTTATTACACAAATATCATTGAACAAAACAAAAATCAAGCGTAATTGCATTTTCTAAGGTGCCTTCATTTACCTCCCTTACACTTAAACCGAACATTGTCCCCAATGTTCACATAAAATATGTAAAAGTAGAAAAAGAAAGAATGAAACAAATACTCCCCTGATTCTTGACGTGGATCGTGTGGTAACATGGTTAGATCTTCTTCCAAGATGATGTAAAAAGCTCCAAGCTCAAGGCGACTCCAAAAGCTTGATGTCATGAACTTGATTCCATGTTCACCTTCTTGTCCAAAATAACCTGTTAAACCTGAGAAAACAATCTAGGCAAACCTCGTGTAAAATCAGCAGCAAAATCTATATAAGGATATAATGCTTGTGGAATGATAATTTTGCAGATTCCTAGAATTAAAGATGCAGTAATTTTTATAATCCGACAGAAAAACTAGATTTTAAAAACGTTTTCTGGAATCAAAGGCTGACGCCGTCTGCTTTTAAGGGTTGACGCAGTCAGAATTGATCTGACAGAATCCTTATGTTTAGTTTCCGGAAAATTTCTGGGAAAACAATTACCTTAGTTCCTGGAATCCTGCAAAATTTCATTATGACTCGATACAAGCATTTGACTCAAACAAATACTAATATGTATGTTTATTTTATATCGTTACAATTCATGTTCCAATTCGTTCTTATAAACAAATTTAGATTTCTGTTACACTTATCTTTTGCAAAATACCTTTATATGTAGTTAAGACGAAGTTAAAAACAAAATAAAGCATTTTCACTATTTTAATTTGAAACATGAATCAATAACAATAAAAAATAGAACATACATACGGAAACAAATAAAATCAAATAAACAAACACACAAAACAAATAAAGCTTGGGTTGCCTCCCAAGAAGCGCTTTTCTTTATTAACGAGTCTTGTAGCTAGACTCAAAGTCACTCTCTATTACGTGACTTCATTGTTGGTCACGGTCTCTAGGTCACCACTAACATATGTCTCAAATTCCGGGTCTGATTGCAAATACCCCCTGTAAAGGCTCTTTACCTTTTTCTCGATTGCCTCTACAACCTTTTTGGCAATCCTTAAAGAAAAGGCTCTGTTTTTCCCACACATAATCCATGCCCTTTCTCTTATCTTCTTCATTTATATCCTCAATTACACCAATGTTATCCTTATCAAGTTGGGGCACAAAACGAAATTCCTTCATCCTATTAGGCATTCTATATGTGATCCTATCGGTTTCATTAGAAAATTGAATTGTCCCCTCCAATTCATCGTAACTCAACTTGGACTTTTCTATGAACGGCTTACCTAATACGACATGGGATAAGCTACAATCTATAACACTCGCTAAGTCTTCAACAATCATGAAGCCAGTGACATACGTAAAGTTCCCAACTAAGACATGTAAATCTTTAACCCTCCTAACAAAATTACAGATTCCACCGGGGTAGTTGGGGTCTTTACTAGGTTTAAGCCTCTCATTCACTATATCATTATAGACACTCGAAGACATAACGTTGATTGGGGATTCAAAGTTAATGTAAGCGTGATCAACGTATCTATATCCTATCATGCACGGTATCTTAACGCTCCTAGGGTTTCCTCTTTTTATCTATGGATCAATCTTAACGAAGGGAGAGCGAGGGTTATCGATTATGTTATTGTAATAGGCGGTTTCTTCCTTAGTGGGGTAAAGATTAAAATATTCATCACCTATTCTATCGTCTTCCCTTTCCTCTAAACTTCCGGAATTGTTAAGATCATCATATTCTAAGTCCTTGCTTGCGTATATGGCGCATGCTCGGTCATTAAGTGCATGATCTAACTGAGCATCAATTAAACTATTAAGCTCCCTAATTTCACTTTTGATTTGGTATCGCAATGACGCTACTTCGTCGGGTGTAAGGGGTGGATTCGCGCTTTCCATAATGGCAAACGGAATAATTAACGGACAAGTTACTACGAACAAAAACACAAAGAGAAAGATAGACTAAAGAAAACCTAGAAAAATAAAATAAAAATATCACTAGAAAGGAATCTAATGAGTAGACCTAAGTAAAAATAAAATTTTCAACCTAAACAATAACTATTCCCCGGCAACGGCGCCAAAACTTTGATGCGCGGGATTGCGACTACGCATGGTATGTGCTTATTCACATACCTCTTATTCACCATTTTCAGGCTCTAAAAGACCAAAAACTAACATTAAACGCCAAAGATATCGTGTTTTTGTGTTTGTGACTGTGCAGGAAAGGATATTGCAAAAACGACATCGAAATCAACCAAAAAGCCTAAAACAAGCACGAGATGTAGAAAAGAGTCTAAAAGTCAAGCCAAAGATGAAATTTGCTTAAGAAAAGCCCGTGATGACGAAATTATTCCTTAGAAGCTCAAGAAAATAAAAGAGACACTTAATCAATATTCAAAGATATTATCAAGATAAGCTTCCCAAATTCGAGCAAGTGATCACTTTTAAGTCTTTGAAGACCTTTGGAAAGTACGTCAACACGCTACCTCAAGTTACAAGAACTTACGTTTAATTTTTAGAACGTTTAGTAGTGTTGTAATAGAAGTTATGTGTAGCTTTCATGAACTATCAAAGTAGAGGGGCCATTTTGTACACGAAGGAAAAAAGGAAACTTCCTTAGCCCTTTAAATTACCCCCTTATAGCTTCATTTGTAAGGAGTCTAGTTTTATTTTTCATTAGTGTAAGGATTTTCTTAATGCAATTTTTATTTCATGTCTTAATACACTTGCTCTAGCTTATTTACACGCACCATCTTTTTTTTCATCTTTATATGTTTTGAGCTTATTTTCGTTACTATTAATCATTATCTACGTTAATCTTAATCTTTTACAAAAACTTTTATAAATTCCCACCACCTTTGCATGAGTTTTGGATCGAATGTTATAAAAATAATGGGGTAGTGCTTATTTTGGGACGTTAGCTTATTTACAAGCTTATTTGTTATTTAAACTAGTTTCCTACAAAGTTTTTATAAGTTTTTATTAGCTTAGATTTAATTTCCCATGTTAAAAACCTTTCCAGCTTTCATTTTCATTTTTTGCAAGTTACAATATTAGGGTTTTGCGAGTAACGTTTTATCTTAGTATTTTGCGAGTATCATTGTCTAGTT
>LBNU01034215.1:139459-168677 GCA_014162995.1 Artemisia annua | reverse complement strand
TTCTTTGTTCTGTTATTTGCTTTCCGCTTTAAGAATATAAGCTTTGGAGACTTTCTATTAGGGTGTTTGTGATACATAACCATTGCTAACGAGTTCGAGTATAGAGATCCTAAAAGCGTATTAGTTTCAACACTGATGGCTTACTACTGGAAGTGAGTTTCTGCGGATGGATTCCTAACTGACACAGAGTTTATGCGACTATGAGTGTTCCTGCGACAATTATGAATCTGCGGAATATGTTTTACCGTAGAATGTGAAGAAGATATTGTTTAGATTATTTATAGGACAAGATTGTAGAATATCTTTTTTTGTCTTTAATGTCATTTGTTTCTTGTAAGAGGATTAGGGTTCCTTGTGTATAAAAGGAACAACCGGTTAGACATTATGGGAGCAATAATTTACCGTTTTATAAAAGTCCATAGAGGTCAAGAGTTCTTAGTTATTTGGTGTCATTCTTGTATTAATTCGCATATAGTACAAGTTTGCGAGTTCTCCATTAGTGTGTTTGGTGTTAACAATAAGCATTACTACGATCCAACGTAGGCTTGTTTAGTATCGCGGTAATGGGCATTACCCAGTAACTGGAATAGGTAATGGAATGAATACTCACCACCCGCAAGCAGGCAGCCATCACCATCAGGTGAGCCACCGCAACCACCACACCAGCCACCACACATCACCAACATCACCACCCCAGGCCACAACCGCCAGCAGCACCACCCATCAAACAACCACACCACTAGCCACCACCACACACCAGCACCACCACATCACCACCAGCACACACCACCCCAGCTACCACTACCCACCCAACCAGGCCACCACCACCACACCACAACCACCACCACCACCAGCAGCACCCCACACCACCAGCCACCACCCACCAACCAGCAACCACCACCACCACCAGCTACCACTACCACTACCACCACCACCACAACCAGCCAGCACCACACCACCACCAGCCACTACAACCACCACCAGCCACCACCACCACCAGCAACTACCACCACCAGCAGCTACCACCATCAGCCACAACCATCACCATTAGCAACCACCACCACCACCAACCACCTCCACCACTACCATCACCACCAGCAACCACCATCACCACCAGCAACCACCACCACTAGCAGCTACCACTACCACCACCACCACCAGCCACCACCATTAGCACACTACCAGCCGCCACCACCACCAGCCGCCACCACCACCACCACCAGCCACCATCACCTTGGAGGTTAATTTGTTTTTCTTAAACCAAGCACCATCAAAGAAAATGATAATCTCCATTCCATTCCTTTGCATTACCTTTGCCTTTCCCTTTCCCTTTCCCGTTCCCCATTTTAAACCAAGCGCACCCAATGTTATTTGTAGTGTTTTTGATGCATCTTTTTTTTTAGTCATCTTTATCATAAGTACTAAATGTAGTGATCATTTAAAATATAGTTATTCATATATCAGAAACTTTTTAACATCTATTTTATATAATAAAACAGAATAATTTACAAGCCCATTAAGCACGATAAATCATTAATGCGCTGATGTGTCTGCGATATGATTGGTCGAAAAATAATTAATGCTCCTTCTTGGTACAACACCTCTAAGCACAAGCAAGCTTAACAAACACGTCATTTTAGTCAACTACATTCGGTTCAAAACACCCTTTCACAAACTCATTCAATTACTCATTCAAAAATTTCAAATCAATTAACTTATTCTTGGTAACTAATTAATCATTCAATAACTGCTATTGAAGCAATCTTCCTCAACACGCTCCAATAGCAATTCACAATCAATGTTTTTGTCAACCACCAAATGATATCAGTTTCAACTTTTGCACCGATTAAAAAAAACACACAAACAATTTTGATTTGATTATACAGATTCAATATCCCTAATCCGTCGATGGTAGTGGGCTTTTTGCTATCCAAATCTTAAAATAAGTAGTTTTTGGGATGTTTATATTTGTAATTTTTGTGACCACAATTTTATATTCCTCTGTTTTTTGTGATCATTGTTGTAGGTGGCCGACGAAAATGAAACTACTCTGCCATAACAGTTTCAAATCCATGTGCAAGTCATTCGTATGATGTCAACATGGAAAAATTGGTAAGTATTTTATATTTAGGGTATTAGGGTTTTGAATTATTATTGGCAAATTACAATTATTTTGTTTCGATTAATTTGATTAGCTTTTAGTATTTGTGTGTAACGAGAACCCTAAAATTGAATGAATATTGATGAATTTGTGTTATGTTAGGGTTTTGAGATAATGTGATTATTTGTTATTTGTTTGTTTGTTGTTTATTGTAGTGAGAGGGAGTAACAGAGAGGTGACGAGAAATCGTGGTACGCGGACGGAGATAAGTTCGTGCGGAACGAGTATAATCCTGTGACGTCTTATGCGTTTGGTATAAAATTTGGATTTTATTCGTTAGGATTAGTTTAATTAGATATAGATTAGGTTAATGAATGATTGGAGTACATGTATGTGATGACGTGGCATATAGAGTATTTGGACCGTCTTCGGTGACTCGGGAAGTTTATGAAGTAGCTGTGAGGCCTGTTGTGAAAAGTGCTATGGAAGGAGTTAACAGTGTGGTAAAATTAGATAAGATGTAATAAATCATTTGCATATGTTTTGTGATACTTTAGTGACTGATTTAGGACTGCTAATGCAGGTACTGGTCCTACAGTTATAATTCTATGAGAAAGACTAATATTGATACATAATCACAAGTGGATGTTATATGGTAAGTTCAGTCTATTAATTCTATATTCTCTCGGTGAAAGGCATCATGCCGTGTTCATTTTGCATATTAAATCTTATAGTGCATCTATTGATAAATCTTATCAGGTGATTTAAATCACTTCCGTTGTGTTTTTCAGTTACCTTTTCCACTGTTCGTGAGAATAACATAATTATATCCCTAGAAATATTACTTAAGGGGTCGCTTTCTTGCCGCAGGTGATGCTTTGATCCAGTCGTTCTGTATTCCCACAAGCCTAGGTACTTTCGTGAAATTTTACTGATTAATTTGTCTTCCAACTTCATTAGTTTGGGCATTATCATAGAAAACATTCAAACGTTGATATCCCTCTGTGGTTATTTATTTTAGTCTTTATGGTTTTATAATCCATCAAAATAATCATTCTAAACAAGTCACCTGGAAACTGGGGAAAAAAAGAAACCTCTCAAACTGATCGACCTTGAGTAAGTCTATGAATATGTTTTTGAAAATATCAGCAATAACTGAGTTTGTAAAATATCAGCAATAAAATACACAAAACTATTATCAAATAGATGGAAATGTGATAACTTCTTAACTGCCTAATATGGGAATTTTGTTTGCAAATTGGCCTTATGTTACTGTTATATATGAACCATTACAATAAAGCTATACCTTATGAAATTTGTTTTTGTAACTTATACGAACTAAATTTGCATTCAACTTATGTGAAAAAATGGAACACGGTTAGAAGATAATTTTTTTTCTTTAAATATAGTTTTTAATCATCAGTTTATTGTTGTATAATGTTATAGAACTCAAAGCGACTTACATAGCACAAACTTTATAATTCATTATAAGAGGGCTTATGGCTCATTTTGCAAAAGCCTACGTAATGAATAATTCCTTTTAAGACTCGCGTGATTCCACTATGGAAAATAGTTATAGAACTGAACGCAAGTTCACAGTTTTAGAGTTGTTATTTTTTATGTTATTTTCTAACTGTCTGTCTCTCAATCACAGGCATTACTTTGTTGATGCGGATGACAACGTGCCTCAAAAGGTGGTTGTCCACAAGGACGGTCAGAGAGGACTTCATTTTCGACGTGCTCGACCTCGCCTAAGGGTAAGTTACAAACCATTCAGGGACGTTTGGAATAATGAGCGGGTTCGTTAGCCAGTCAAAATGGGTATTTTTGGTATGATTCGGTTTGACTCGGTGCATTCTTTGTCAGGCATTTTCAACTTTACAAATGTAAACATGATTTCAAATATCCTATAACTTTTGGAATAAAATAACTATTTAGCCTTTATTGAACAAACATATTATGTAGACTTTGGACACATTTAACCGATTATAGATGAAACACATCCAATGTGACATATTCATAATTGAATGGGTCGAAACCACCAGCTCTTGCTCCATGTTTTAAGCATGCTTTCTTCTACTGATTCACTTTTGTTAACTATAATTCAATATCAGCACTGCCCTTCTTTTGTTAACTAAAATGTCATCTAAGCATAAATATTCACTATGTTAGTTACTACAGGTAAGTAGTCAAGAAATGGAGTTTAATCATATTATTTTTCATGGTGGTGATATGTGTCAGTTTCTTTTTTAAAAGAAAAGCGGCTGTTATCATGGACATGCCGAAGGTTATGAAGGAGATGCTTGGTGTATATAATGATTATGGAGGGTCGGGCCCCTCAATTGGTAAGTTCTATGCTAAATACTCAAATGATTGATATCAATGGAGTTGTCAAAATGGAGGGGATGGAAAATCGAAATAAAATGGGTTTTATTCAAGTTAGGCCTGTTGCGTTATTAAATTTTTCATACTATAGTATATAGGGGCTGTTTAGGATTGCTTATTGAGTGTAATATGAAGTGCTGAGGTTGTTTATCAAGATTTGTTGGTCTTTGTAACCTCAAATTGGAGCAAGCACGTGTATACATGATAGCGAATGGTCTCTTTAACCTCAGCATTTGTTTTGTATGTGGATATGTACATAGTCGTCTAAGAAAGAACACTAACCTTTTGAATATTGCAGGATCTGTATGTCATAATGTACGCTTCAAGACCTTTCTTCGGTATTTGGTGGATCTCCAAGAAAAAAGATTCAAGAATGAGATGACTTAAATACTACTTTGGCTCTAAAGTTAAAAGTTATAGTATTTTTTTGAATGTTAGTTTTATTTTGTCAGTTCCAAACATTCTTAACAATACAGTGGTCTCTCTTTTGGTTTGGGTTTGGAGTCACCGTATATATTGAATGCTTCCTTGTGATTTTTTTGTTTAATGCTCCAAGCTTTTTGATCCATGCTTCTTAAAATGGACTGTTATAACTATGAGTGTGGTAATGTAAGGCATCTAATATGGTTTTCCTTCACCGTCATAGTTTGGATACAATGTTTGTTATATAGAACGTCAGTACCGGTGACTTCACATAGTATGCTCTATTGTAAATCATCTGGCGAGTTGAATCCTAAATGAATTATTTCTTTAAAAATCCCCATGCATGAGTCTATAAGCTACATACATTTGCTTGTGAAGAACATCAAATTTAAAGACGACGATGCATGGATGTTTATTACATTAATAGTTACAAACACAATTGTTTATACGATTGTTGACTTATCTAAAATATAACATCGGAAACCTTAAACGGAAAACAATATTCAAATGTATTAAAACAGAACCAAAAGTAAATGAAATTGTTTTTAAACCACAACCAACATCAACAAACTTGAAAAAAAAAAATGAAACATTGTATTGACCATAACCAACATCCACACATGTATCAAACATTTAGTCATCGTCATCAATAGGNAAAAAAAAAAAAAAAAAAAAAAAAAAAAAAAAAAAAGTAGTGTTGGATCAGTTGGAAAACCCTTTGCCTCTCAACCTAGAGGTCAAGGGTTCGATCCTCAATCCCTACAAAAGGCTGGAGGTCCTTTTCTACCTTAGGTAGAACCGGAAGAAGCCTCTCTACCTTAGGTAGGGGTAAGGCTATCTACATCTCAACCTCCCCCATACACCGTGGAAGACGGTATTGGGACCCATAACCCGTGGAAGACGGTATTGGGAGTTACTTTACTTTTATACATTGAAAATTTCTTTTACTTACGCATTTTTTTTTTACCATATTAGGTTTTCATGTAATGGAGGTTTTGTTGAAGTGTTACAATGGTACACTATATACATTTGCTTCTGAAGACCACCAAAATCGGAGATCACAAGACAATGAGCATTTATTACATAGATATTTATACGCATTGTATTTTATATATCATTGACTTATAACTTATTATTCTGTTACAAGAAAATTTCATAGCATTTACGTTCGTTGTTCTTTTTTACTTTATTCACGTACTTAATTTTTTTTAATAAAAAACCCTCTAAAATCCCGTGGATTCCACGGGTCTATAAGCTAATGTTATATATATTTTGAATTTTTATGTTGTTTCAAATAAAGCACAAATTACCTTTACTACATTGTCATAATGTGGACTAAATTATAATTATAACACTTACTTATTAAAAATAAAACTTAAATAGTGGTTTGATTGATTTGCATGAGAAAACGAACATACTGCATTGGAAGACTCAATACTGAAAAATTAGTACTCGATAATTAATTTTTGCAATGATTTAGTTTACACATCCACATAAATCATTATATATTTGGAGTAGATTAATATTATCTAGTTTCATCACTAGCCACATAAAGCATCATTAAAAAACACAATTTTTTACTTAACCATTATCAAATCATCATCAAAAAACATGTCTGGATCTCCTAATCTCGATGAACTGAAAGATATGCGTGGGTCTGATAAACTTCACAAATGTCTCAAGTTCATTACTACAAAAAGTTTCATGAAGACCGGTTACAATAGCTCATGGAAAGTAGTTTTAGAACCACTCTCTGTGAGGGGGTATCTCTATGAACCAAACTCATAGAAACCGGTTTTGCAACCGGTCTCTATCAAATGCATCGAGACTGGTTTTCTACTATAAAACAATCTTTATTATTGAGTTAACATGCAAGTTGTCTTTGGGTGTAAATACCATAGAGACTGATATATATGATAAAAACCGGTTTCTATTATATATATATATATATATATATATATATATATATATATATATATATATATATATATATATATATATATATATATATATATATATATATATATATATATATATATATATATATATATATATATATATATATATATATATATATATATATATATATATATATATATATATATATATATATATATATATATATATATATATATATATATATATATATATATATATATATATATATATATATATATATATATATATATATATATATATATATATATATATATATATATATATATATATATATATATATATATATATATATATATATATATATATATATATATATATATATATATATATATATATATATATATATATATATATATATATTGGGGTGTTTGGGATTACTTATTAAAGTTCTTTATGGGGACAGTTTGGGATTACTTATTGAAACTGCTTATCAAGATAAGCAGCTTCAATAAACAATCCAAACACTCCCTATAATTAGCTAATTTAATAAGGAATCCCAAACGACCTCTACAAACAATTAATGTCATAAAGAATCTCAAACAGTTACTATGAATCATGTATAATCGAGTAATATTTAAATGTACCCAAACCAAAAATATCATTTATAAGTAAACATGTCAAACCAAACCTCAAATTCCTAAGATAATGATCAAAGAGCCTTACAAAACAACTAAGCATACAGTTAATTTGAGAATAATGTCACGAACATATCAATTCAATGGAAACTACATTCTTCAGACATTGCATTTTATCTCCATCTTGCTACTCATTGTCCTCTGTGTTACATAATTAAGGATGGATTAGAAAGTTGCAAACATAGTAATAGAAAAGAAAAACTTAGCCTATTGTCGACAAGTAGAAATCTCATTCGTCAAATCTAGTAACATTTTAGTCTACGCTGATAAAGATACATGAAACACAAACTTTTCTATAAAAACTTTTAACTAGTTAGTAATTTTAGGCGTACTGACATTATACTGGTCATTGCAGAAATTCAAACATCTACAATTTAATTAAAGTGCAAAGTCACAATAGGAGCTAATATAACTTGTGGCAAAAATCAGTTTTGCTATAACTTAGGCTAGTTTCCTAAAAAATAGTTACAACTTTAAGCAATTTCTTAACCCGGTTAAATCATAAAACTATATCAGATTATAGACTAAAGCTAAACACCAGTTACGACTTTTAGTTATAATCCTTAAAGTAGTCATCACAAAAACAAGTCGTTTGAAATTTATTATGCACAACAATTACCTCTTATGCTTCCATGGTGGACCTCCATACTTTCTTTCCTTAAGTTTCCACGTATGTTTCTTCTTTTTTGATAATGGACGAGCTACATGAAAGACACAAAAGGGTTAAGTTTCATATAAGATTAGTGTCAATCAATATTTCAGTAATAGTCTAAATATTAAAAGAACTATCACCAGCTGCGAAGCAAATGGTGGAGGAGCCAACAAAAGAACCCGTGGTGGATGCTACTACATCAGAGGAAGAGCCACCAACCACTGAAATCCTAGTTGAAACCGACACTAAAGTGGTGGAGGAGCCGAAAAGGGAGATCGAAGAACCAAAGGCAGATGCGACTCCAGAAGAAGTAATGGCAATTAAATAGACTCACGAAGAAACTCCGGTTGAATATCCGTGACTACCAAGGCAGTTGTGGAAGTTGAAGAATCTGTGGAGCATGTTGTAAAACCAACTAAAGTTGTTGCAACCACTGAAGTTGCAAAAGAAGAATAATCTAAGAGCTCAAAATTAAGATTACAAATTATGGTACTTTTTATTTTTAGCATTGTCGAACTTCGGTTTCTATTTTATTTAATTTTCAAAAGCCAAGTGGAAGAAATGTTTGGATGAAAAAATGTGGAGTACGACTACAGGTTTTCAGTTTAATGTCAAGAAGCTTCAGTTTGATGTACTCTGATTTCAGTCTTTGACTCATTGTTATTGCTATAATGATAAATTTGGTACAGATTTACATATGACATGTGCTAGAAAAAAACGTTAAGGTGATACAATGTTGTATGCTTCTTAACATTTTTGCTTTTATTATTAATTATACTTTGACGATTTTCGATCAAATTGGTATGTCCCCACTTTAGCTATCTTTTACTAGTTTGTCACATTAGAGATATAACGTAATTGTATCAAAAAATTCATAAGTAAATGGGTCGAAACAGTCACTTCAACAACATATTATAACAGTTACTAGTAGGGTCATAATTTTAAGTTCCATAGTATATAAGAGAATTGACTCGTGACATACCTCAGCCTCTTTAGCAGCTGCAACCTTTGCATAAGGCGCTACGCACGACAGATTTCTTCTCAAGAGGTCGATGATCAATGGGTTTTACAAGCCTGGGAAGAATTTTACCCTTGTCCTGAACAACAATAGCAATACTTCATTTTTACACCTAAATTACCAAAAAATTAGGCTGAAACAAATTATATATGATGCACACGAAAACCTCGTAGTTTGCAATCCATTTCAAACAAGCGTAAACTCAAAGATACACGCTTTAAACCTATTCTACATATATCTAAGACAATTATTAAACTTTTAATGCATTCAATCCTTGTTTGCGCCTAAATCACGCCTCAGTAAACAAAATCTCCACAATCAAAAAGACTACATCCAACATATTCACAACTCAAAGAAAATAAAACAAAAGCTTCAATTCCAAACAAAAACACACTAAAAAAGCACCATCAGATGATCAATAGTATATAATGATGTTAAAAAAAAATAAATCAAACAATTATAAGCTCAATTATTTTTATAGTAATTAATCTATATTGAACCCTAGCTACATCAGTACATCACTAGATCACAAAATTCACATATATCCCACACACACCTAATGTTTATTAAATAATGACATATTGACATCCCATATTAAACATAGGCACATGCATAACATTTTATGCATACCTGATTTGAGAATCGGAATTTTAGTTACACCATAAGAAATGATAAATTAAACCTAAATAGAACCCTAATCCAACTTGAATACACGTCTTGAACCAAAATAAGCTAAAACAAAAATAACAATTGCATATAAACGATAAATTAAGAAAACAAATATACCACTTTTTGGGCTCAAACTCAGTTAAGATGAAGGAGTCTTCATCGCGGTGACAGAGATGTGGTGGTTTGGTATTCGGTTAATGGAAATGAAGATGGTGGTTGATATATGATCAATATATTTGACAAGATCGTTTGCTCTCCGCGGAGTTATCAAAACAATAAATTAATAAGCATTCTCCGATACAAGTCAGATTCGTATGCGAAAGATTAGTCTCCAGAATCAAACACGGAACAAAACATATATGTGTGCACTTGAAAGTAATACCTTGAGTAACTCGGCTCCTATAATGACTACAGAGTTGTGCCATCTCCTACTTCTCTATCTTGAAGCTTAGCCAACCTTATGACCGCAAGTTATAATAAAACCAACATAATAATAGACAACAAGCAAAAATCAAAGAAATAGATGCACTTGAAACAAGCTTACTGAAACAACTCCAAACACAAATCCAGCACATATAGAACAAGTGTCTCTTTGTTAATGAAACTAGTTTTGCGAAATTATTGAAATAACTAAATCCTGTATATACATAGTGATAATTTTGAACATAGTAATTCTATTTACTTTACCTAACAATATTATGTTTAAATTCATTAGCCTCCATGATGCAGGTTTTACCGACCAGGTTTTAATATTTATAATTACTCGTTTTACCTAAGGTCTACCTATTTGCACTAACGGACAGAGAATCCGGTCGTGTATAGAATAGTAATGGTAACTCCGAGGTCATCCCAAGAGCTATGTGGTGCGGACTATGTCTAAGTCTAATGTGACTAATTAAAAGAAAGATTGATTGATTGATTGATTTGTTGAGATAAAAACAAAACAAGAAAACAAATAGCAAATAAAAGTAAAGTTGTGAGCAGTGGGAGAAAAGTGTACTAGCCTAGTTACTACTCCTATATCATTTTATGTCGTGTTCCCTATTAAACTAATCTTATGCTTTAGGTGGGGCGGACATATATCACTAGGTGCATATGGTCAAGTTCTCTAGCCTATCTCCCCCGAATCCTGTCAGGTACCATGGCGCTTCCCATGTAGTAAGCCAACGTATGGTATACGGGTTTGAGTCATTAAGTGCCACTACATATTAGACTTATCTCTAATGGCCCGTTGTCACGATCATAGACCATTTCTCTAACTTCTTAAGTTTATCAAGTACGGAAGGTGATCCTATGGTCAATCGCACACGAGGCAATATGGTCAGTTGTCATCCCTCCCATTTCCTCGCAATCCATCAGGCTAGTGTCCTATGGTCAATTCTTCTAGCCTACTAACTCAATTGGGGTTTTAATTCAATTAAAGCTAGCGTAATGGATACAACCGCATATCAAAACTACCGAAACAAGAGGTTCTCAAGATAAACTATGCATGCACACACGTAAAAGCATATAAGAAAAGTACGGAAACATGATTAAAACAATATAGGCATCATAACTAGGCTAGCACCAGAGGTGCTTAGCCAATCATATTAGAATTAACACTCGAAATAATGTTTACAAGATCCATATATTCGAAATGTAATTGAAATAATGAAATGCTAAAACTTATGGTGATTGAGGTGTGATTTCTCCCTTGGAAAGCCTTCGTATGCTGCTGTGGAAGGGCCTTCTAACTGCTCCTAACGATCTCTGACTTTGTGTGTGAGAAAGTTGATGTTGAAATGCAGAAATTAGGGCTGTATTTATAGGCCCGTCGGGAGTTACGGCGTAACTATGAAATGTGTTACGCCGTAACTGCTGAAATCTTATCCAGATCCATAGTTTACGGCGTAATTGATGAATTGTTACGCCGTAATAGTGATTTAGGGTTTCTTCTCTATCGTAATCTCCAAATGGTTACGCCGTAGAGTATTTATCGGATCTGAGATAACTCTTGTAGTCTTCATTACGCCGTATTCCAAAAGGTGTGTTACGTCGTATGTTAATTATTGATCTTGGACTACTCTCGTACTCGTTGCTACGCCGTATTCCATAGTTGTTGTTACGGCGTAGTCTTCAGATCTGAGGATTCTTCAAGCCATGTGGTTATTACGGCGTAAACTATGAAATGTGTTACGCCGTAACTCTTGATTCGTGTTGACTTTGGTCTTCTTAGTAGAAATCCTCGCTACGGCGTAATTGAGAGATTGAGTTATGCCGTAGCTTCTTCCAGCATACTTGGATTTGTCTATCTTTTGCACGTACTTTCCAATTTCCTCGTCTGTTTAGCTCCTATGCCCACTTATGACCTGGATACAAAATATGGAGAGATAATAGCATATATCCACATAATTATTAATATAAATGAGAATAATAGGGGGAAATTGACACTTAAATATCAGGGTTATTTGATGTTATCACTCAATTTGTCTTAAACCGTAAACAAATATAAAAAAGTAAATTTTATAAGGAATCAAGTGTTACAGTAATTAAGACAAAACAATTAATTAAGTAGTAAAGTTATAGTATATACAATTAACAAGCATCAATTCCGTATCCATAGCATAAGCAGATTTCATGGAATAAGATTAAAGGTTCAAAATCCAAAATCAAACAATTTCAAAACAAAAGTAAAACTTCTACCTGCTTTGTGTGAAGTAGCAACCGATTGTGTGAAGGTGCATATCGTAGTTGGGTAGCAGCTGCGAATGTTAGGGTTTGTGAATGGGGAAGAGGGAAAAAGATTAGAAGCTAAATGGAAATAATTGAGGAAAAAGTTAATGAAAATGAAAATGTTGAATTAATCTCAAACTCAAAAAAAGTTGAATTAATCTCAAACTCAATTGAAAAGTTGAATTAAAGCGCCCTTCCTTCAAAAAAAAATAAATCGCCCAAAGTAATAGAAACCCGGTTGTTTTTTAAAAAACAGTGTCTATAACATAAATATATAGAGACATGTTGTTACCTAAACAACATTGTCTTTTATTGTTTAGAAGACTGGTTTTTACCCGCAAAACTAGTTTTTATGCAATTTGTATTATGAAAACTGGTTTTTTCAAGAGAACCAATTTCAGTTCCTTCCATTCCCACTAGTTTTTTTTATCATAGGAATAGGGTTTTATATAACTGGTCTCTATTTGGGGGTTTTTACTTTTGTGTAGTAGTGGTTCCTCTTCAGTCAAGAAATTCCTCTAAATGAATTAATGGTCCAGTGTTTGGGTGAGAAGCGTGATGAGTTGCGGATAAGTGTTGATAAGCGCACCGAGAGAATGGCTGAGGTTTTAGATCTTAACTTTGATGAAGAAGAAGCTGCTGATGATGGTTATGAGTCCCTTCATGAGGTTCAAGTGATGGAGCGCCGTTTGCTGGAGTCCCTTTCGGCCATTTTGGTTGACCTTCGTGCTCTGGTATCCAAGAAGGAGGAAGCCATTGCCGATATGGATTATTATGATCAGAGCTCCAGTTGAATGGTTGTTTAATTAGGGTCTTTTTGGTTGGGTTTGGTGGTTCCTTGTTATGTTTTTGGTGGTTGTTTTGAAGGAACTGGTACATGTAATCACCCTCCTTAATCTTTAATATAATGAATATGTTAGGTTTTTATGTCATAATCTTGTGTTTTGATTTTAAATATACTTTATTTATAAGCAGTTGACTTACCTTATCTCTCATGTGGAAAACTAGAAGGGGGGGGGGGTTGAATAGTTTTACGTCTTTTTAAATTTATAAAACTTGGTTTCAAAATATTGATTAGAATTTATTCAATTGTTTGTTTGAAAAACCTTTGATTAGAGTTTAGTATGAAAACAACTATATGATCTATTGTATGTGTCCTTTTAGGTTTGTTATAAAAACTTTGTTTTTGAAAACTTTGTTTACTTTAAAAACTTTCGATACGAACTTATGTGAATTCAAGTCTTGCACAATATGAACAACTATATATATAAATACTATAGCAATTATAATGTAAGTAAAGAAATAAGTAAGAGATGGAAAGATCGAACCGCGAGACAAGAGATTTATAGTGGTTCGGCTACAAGGACACCTTCCTTGCCCTACTCCACTCCCCGAGCACCTAACTCGAGAGTTTTCTTCACTATGTCAACAAGCTCCCTTATGGCGGAGAAAACCTTACACACCAATATTCACACCACAACTTCGTCACACCTTATTCACACTTTCTACACAACTTATTCACACCTAGTCACTACTTAATCACAACACTACTTCTTCACACCTATCTATCTTCACAACTATCTACTTCACAACTATCTTCTTCACAACTATCTTCTTCACAACTATCTTCTTCCCAACTATCTACTACACAACCTCTCTATCTACACGCCTTGCTAATCTATCTTCTACCAAATATTCACAACTAGTTACACAAAGAAATAGATATAATGGATGAATCTCTAATCAACTTGGATGTGGAGATCACAACAAGTTGTAATACTTCTTCTCTTGGTAGATTGAAGTATTCTTCTCTTGCACTTGAAAGGTTGAGGCTTGGATCACTTTGAAACAAAGATTTATGTATATATGATCAAAGGATTTTAGAGAATAGAAATGGAGATCTAGAACAGAAAGTTTTAGGGTGAAAAGGTGAGAAAAATATGTGGAATAAACCAGTATTTATAGGGGAAAAAAATACTGTTTGGGAGCGTGGGCGGTCCCCTTAATTAGGGTGCCGGTCCCCTTAATTTACTAGCCGGTCCCCTTAATTAATTAAGGGGGCCGCCTAATAAAAAAAAAATTTCTTCAGATTTTTTGTCTTTTTGTGGGGAAGGTTTTTCCTGAAGAATATAGCCGTTTTTTGGGTAGAAATTTGAATTCAAAATATTTATTTTGAATAAAACATTTCTTATAAATACAAAAATATTTTGTATAAGTTTAAAAATGTTTGTCCCACTTTATAAAAAATGTAAGGTTTGTAAAAATAAAAATTCCTTTGATCATAAAATGCATTAGACACTTTGTTTATTCATAGCTTAAGTGATTTGGATGCTAAAGTGAATATTTACGACTAAATACTTGTTTACGTCATAATTTGTAGTTTAAGTGATTTGGATGCTAAAGTGAATATTTATGACTAAATACTTGTTTACGTCATAATTTGTAGTTCAATGAGTTTACGTTTTGTGATTATCAAAACATAGAGATATCGATATATGTTAATAACGTTTTTAGGCATTATTTATATCAACATCTCACACACTGAAATATTACGCACATAAGAAACACATATTGGTGAAATAGGTATCTTCAGCGAATTTAGGGGTTTCAAATTGAAGTAACAAAAATGAAATCAAGCAATAAACAATCAAAATAAACGCTCTATATAAGAGCTTGATTGTTTTATCATCAATACAGGCATCCATTTGGGTGTTTATCAAGTCATTCATGTATTAGTTTTTTAATTGTATCCTAATAAGATTTGTAAGTTAATTAGTTTATGATTTTTTTTTGTGGTTTGGATGGATTATTAAGGGTTGCTTGATTCTTATTGGCTGCTATAGATGTTATAGAGTGTTTGGGATGGATTATTAAGGGTTCGGATGGATTATAAAGGGTTGCTTGAAATTGATGTATGAATATGTTTGCATTTTAATTAGATTATTTGTGTTTAAGCAGCTTGTTTAGTTAGTACTCAGGTTGTGATAACATTACACAACTTTACTAAGAAATTTTGTAGATTTCTTCAAGTCAATCATGTTCCATTGTGGCTAGTCTTCGTTGGTGACTAATGTATATATAGTTCTGTCAAGAATTATAATCATTGATTCCTGGCAAATGCTCGTCCCAATAGATCATGATTGGCCAGAAGATGTTGAGAAGGTTCAAGCCAGTCTGCATAAAAAAAGAAATTTCTTATATAACCCGACTATTTAAATCACAAATATTTGGCTGTTAATTAAGTCTTTGATAGATAATCTCAAGTTGTGATAACATTACACAAATGTACTAAGAAATTTTGTAGATTTCTTCAGGTTAATTTTCTTCAGGTTAATCTTTGATAGATAATCATGTTCCATTGTGGCTAGTCTTCGTTGGCAACTAATGTATTTATAGTTCTGTCAAGAATTATAATCATTGATCCCTGGCAAATGCTCGTCCCAATGGATCATGATCCCTGGAAAATGCTCGTCCCAATGGATCATGATCCCTGGAAAATGCTCATCCCAATGGATCATAAGGTGGTACAACAAGATCAAGTTTCTACTGCTGTAGAGGTTTGGATTGTATGTTCTTCTTTGTATCTGATCTTGGGAATGCCCATATCAGCAATTGTTTATGTTGTAAAAAAACCTTTTGGTAAGTAATATAATTCACCTTTTGTGAGATTACAACTATGTTGTTTGTTCTTCTTAAAGTTAAACATAAGATTCCGCATTGTGGGATAGTGAAGATAGTATGTTACCAGTTTGTGTATGTTCAGTATTGATAAGATTTGGGTGATGTCCAAATTCTTGTTGTATTCTTATGATTGTAAATCTTTTGATGATTAATATAATATTTTCACCTTTGCACCAAAAAAAGATTCCGCATTGTGTTTAATATACATTCAAGTCAGTTTCTATACTTTTTTTTCCTGAAATGGTGAATTTTATTAATTAAGGAACCAGCAACTTACAAAGATTATACAAGCAGTCCAAATGAACACACTCATTTGACTGATACAATATAACAGATACATTCTACACAATCATTCACGAAACTAGATGATTCAATATCCACCATTCTTCTAGACTTAGCAACTACATGCTAACATCTAGGCAACCATGGAGAAATATCCCTTATTGGCTACATTTCCAATGAACAAACACCCTTCCTAATTCCATCCTAGTCAGTTTCTATACTTTAGTTGTTTAGATTTTGTAAAAAAATGAAAATATAGTCTATAAGAGGAATATAAAATAACTTATATGCGTAAAAGACCCAAGGGCCGAGATGGTTGAGTTTTTGGTGTTTTGAAGTGGAGGTCACAGGTTCGATACCTGCGGCTCCCTTTTTTGGTACGTCTTCCCCAAAATTTTTGAAAAGCCCTCTATATTTTTTCATCAAATTTTGAATTCTCCCTCCACCCATTTCCATCTCCACCCACGTTTCTCACATTTCTCACCAATCACCAGTCACAGCCACCAATCACCATTCACCAGTCACATCACAGCCACCAATCACCATTCACCAGTCACATCACAACCACCATTCACCAGTCACCATCCATCATATCACTTGCCGGTCCGACCATCAACAACGGAGAGAGGTTCATTTAGATCTAAATTAGGTACTTTTTTGAATTAGGAATTCATTATGTTGGAATTTTAACTTATTATTCATTTTCATTGTCAATTTTATTTGTTATGGATTTGTTGGTTTCTTGTTTCTTTGGTAATGTTAACTTATCGGGTCTTTAGCCGAATCGTTTAACCAAAAACACAATAAAGATAACATTTTGTAATTTACACATTTTTCTTAATCCCACGTTTTCATATTTGACATTCAAGCTTTAGATTGATGCCCATATACATTCAAAGTAACATATGATAAGTAACCTATGCAGAACATTGAAGTGGTGTTTGGAACTAGGCAGTGCTTATCCCAAACACCCCTTTATGTAGTCAAAGCAATCACTACCTATAGACAGTCATTCCATTGTGTTGGTAAACCTTATTAGCTAGACACTTGTGACTTGACATTGTAACTTCATCAATCTAAAGCTTCATATATGCTTATATTGGTTTAACTTGTAACTTGTAGGATATATACGTTATCATTTGACCTCAGCAATAGCATGGACAAGTCTTGGATGACAAGTAGTAGGACCAAGAAATAATATATTGATGAAGTAGCAGCGTTTATTAAGTATGCAGTACACAACTTGCAGAAGATGAAGAACATCGACCCACGAGTTAATATACGACAGCTTAAGACGCCATGTTCGTGTACCACATGTTTAAACAAAATAGAGCAAACAGTGGATGACGTGGAGTACCATTTATTCTACTACGGGATTAATCATAGATACACAAAATGGGATAAACATGGAGAAAAGGATGAGCAAGCAATAACAGCCCTAATACCAGATAACGCAGAAACAGAGTTTGTTGACGACACGGATTTCGACATGGAGTCACATTCAGAAATTCCAACGGATGGCCTAACAACAGTAGAAATGGTTAATGCTACGAAAGAAAATTTTGATGAGGATGACCTTGCCAAGTTTCAAGAACTATTATTAGACGCGGAGAAGCCACTTTATAAAGGATGTCCTGACTTCACAAAGTTGTCCGCAATAGTTCAACTACTCAACTTGAAGGGTAGGTATGGAGCTTCTGATAAGTTCTTTATTGAATTACTAGCATTGATAAAAAAAATGCTACCTGCTGGTAACAAAATGGTTGAAAAAACTTATCAGGCCAAAAAACTAATGAGAATGATGGGATCAGGATACAAAAAGATNAAATACCAGATAACGCAGAAACAGAGTTTGTTGACGACACGGATTTCGACATGGAGTTACATTCAGAAATTCCAACAGATGGCCTAACAACAGTAGAAATGGTTAATGCTACGAAAGAAAATTTTGATGAGGATGACCTTGCCAAGTTTCAAGAACTATTATTAGACGCGGAGAAGCCACTTTATAAAGGATGTCCTGACTTCACAAAGTTGTCCGCAATAGTTCAACTACTCAACTTGAAGGGTAGGTATGGAGCTTCTGATAAGTTCTTTACTGAATTACTAGCATTGATAAAAAAAATGCTACCTGCTGGTAACAAAATGGTTGAAAAAACTTATCAGGCCAAAAAACTAATGAGAATGATGGGATCAGGATACAAAAAGATACATGTATGTAGTAACAAATGCATTCTTTACTAGAAGACTAACAAAGAGTTGACTGTTTGTCCAACTTGTGGGATATCAAGATGGAAGGTGGATAATAAGATACGTAAAGTGTATGAAAACATTCCGGCAAAGGTAATGTGGTACTTTCCAATTATACCAAGACTGCAACGACTCTTTAAGTTAGAGAGTATTTCAGAAGATCTAAGATGGCACGCAACAAGGAGGGTAACAGATGGTGTTTTACGTCACCCTGCAGATTCACAGGCATGACGTACCATAGATGAAAAATTCCCCCACTTTACTGAAGATCCGAGAAATCTACGGCTAGGAATATCGGCTGATGGTCTTGACGTCAACTCAGGAACTAGGTATCACAGTGTATGGCCAGTTTTATCTGTCATATACAACCTTCCTCCATGGTTGTGTATGAAAAGAAAGTTTATCATGCTTTCGGTATTGATATCGGGATACCCGGGAAATGATATCAATGTATTTTTAGGACCGTTGGTTAATGATCTGCATACCTTATTTGAGGACGGGGTTGATACATATGATGCTTTTACAAAAGAAAAGTTTAAACTGCGTGCCGCTGTGTTATGGACGATAAATGATTACCCTGCACTTGGTACATTATGTGGCTGCCCATACAGTGGATTCAAAGGTTGTGTAGTATGTGGGAAAGATACACACTGTGTTAGACTTTCCGCCTCATCCAAGCAAAGTTATGCTGGACACAGACGATATCTACCATACAACCATGCGTTCAGAAGGCAAACGATGGCGTTTAATGGACAAGAAGAAGTTCAGCATGCTCCAACTCCATTGACTGGGGAACAAATATACAACGAGGTACAACTAATTGAAAATAAGTGGGGAAAAGGAAAACAAACAAACAATAACACCTCGAATAACCAAGAAGATACGAGAGGCAGAGGTGGGAAGATTACAAAGCAGAAAAGGAAAACAACATAAGCAGAGGGTAGTGCAAACCAAGTAAATGAACCATATTATAAGAAATTCAACATTTGGTATCGAAAGCTAAAGTTTGGAGGCATAATGCTGTTCCATATTGTATTGACTTCATGCATGTAGAAAAGAATGTTGCTGAGAGTCTAGTCGGAACTTTGCTGAATGTTCCTGGAAAGACAAAAGATGGAATGAATGCTCGATTGGATCTGGAAGAGTTGGGGATAAAAAAAGAGTTGTTTGCTAAGAATGAAGCAGACAAAACAACACTACCTCCAGCAGGTTACACATTAACCAATGCTGAAAAAGACATCTTTTGTGAAACGTTAAGAAACATCAGGGTACCACAAGGCTATTGTTCAAATTTCTCTAGTTTGGTCAGCCAAAATGATAAGAAGCTCATTGGCTTTAAATCGCATGACTATCACATGCTAATGCAAGAGTTTTTGCCCGTTGCTATACGTACAATCATGCACCCACCCACACGATTTGCTATTATCAGGTTTTGCTTTTTCTTTAAAGCTATATGTAGGAAAGAAATCATCTTGAGCGAACTAGATAAGATTCAACACGAACTTGTTGTGACACTGTGCCTTCTCGAGAAGTACTTTCCTCCGTCATTTTTTGATATTATGATACACTTGACAGTGCACCTAACTAGGGAGGTAAAAATATGTGGTCCCGTATGCTTTCGGTGGATGTATCCCTTCGAAAGATGTATGAAGGTTATTAAAGGACATGTGCGAAACAGAAATAGACCAGAGGGATGCATTGCTGAGGAGACTATCGCGGAAGAAACAATAGAGTTTTTTAGCGAGTATCATAAAACCATGAAAACTATCGGTATCCCACCTGATAAACATGTAACCAATGAAAATGAGGATGGAAAGCCATTGTCGGCCGGCAAATCAAATGTACTTTCCGGAGACGTCTTTCAGAAAGCACATTTGTATGTAATACAGAATACAGATGAAATTGTGCCGTATATCGAGTAAGTATTACTAACACATACATGTCTATTTCGTTGCTTAAAATGTTGTATCAGATATAATAATCAAATACATTGTTTTGTTTCAGGAGACACAAGCAATTTTTGAAAACAAAATACCCGGGTAGAAAAGTGGCATTGCTGGAGCATGAGCACACTAAATCTTTTGCTACGTGGTTACACAAAGAGGTAATCACTCGTATGTGTTGTTTATACTAATAGTTTATTTTTGATAAATATAAGTGAGTTGTTCCTGCACTTTAAAGGTAACATGTACTTGTAATGAAATTCAGGTTGAGAGAGAGTTAGCAATATCCAAAGATAGTGTATCAGAAACTGTGAGGTGGATATCATTTGGACCACGCGCCACCATAGTGAAATACGAGGCATATAACATCAATGGGTATACATTTCGTACGAAAAGTAATGATGGCATACTTTACCAGAACAGTGGGGTTAGTGTTGAGGCAGCAGATCTTCACATATCTAAAGAAGTTGCAACCACAAGAAAAGCATTTTATTATGGGATTTTACAAGGGATATGGGTACTAGATTACCGTTTCAGGCAAATTCCTCTTTTCAAATGTGATTGGGTTAATTCAAAAAATGGTGGGGTCAAACGCGATAATCTTGGTTACACATTGGTAGACCTGAATAGTTTAGGCCACAAGGATGATCCGTTCATATTAGCCTCACAAGCACGACAAGTGTTTTATGTGAAAGACCAGGCAGATAAAAAATTGTCTATTGTCTTTAAAACACCTACCAAGAATTACAAAGATACGTATGACGATGTCGATGAGGAATTTAGTACAGTCATTCACGAGAAAAATGATATCATATTGCCGCGAGTAATTCCACAAGCAAAGGATGCCTACTATCGAACCGACTGTGAAGGTATTGTTATACGAAAATCAAAGTGAAGCACATGTCATTCTCAAGCTGTAACACTCTGTTTAGGGATTTATTTTTGTCTGCAGAACCTATTTAAGCTTTTGTTTTGCTGCAAATACTCTTTTAAAGGATTTATGTTGTTGTCGTTGTTATTGTATTAATTGTTAAGTTTGTACTTGCGAATACTCTTTTAAATTAAAGGATTCCAGATTATACAAAACTATAACTTCTAGCAGCATAAACTGTGTACTAGCCGTATTAACTATGTACTAGCAGTAGTAAACACCCTGCATATTTTGAACCTTTGGAAAATAGTCTGACCATGTCATTTGGTACGATCTAGCAGAAATGACTTGAAAAAAACAATGTTGAATACCTGGTTTGTTGTTGGCCCTCATTGTTTCAAATGTTGTTTTTTGTTACAGTTTTCTCAATTGCAGGCACTTTGTTGAAAAAAACAGTAGTTGAAAAAGTAGTCAATGTGCAGTCATGACCAATAGACTGAACTCAATTAAGTGAATATCAAATTACATAAGTTATCAGAAATGTGTGACCATATGTATCGAATTGTGACTACGCTTAAATAATGTGTGACAAAATATGACTCTATGATTTAGTCACACAAAAACTTAATGTGACTAATATCAAGGTTAATGATAACTGACTTCACATTTTGCTATAAATAATAGTCACATGAATATTTCACATTGTGACTATTTTGAATGTATTGGTCACATATAATACCCTTATAATGTGGCCATAAATATCATTTTGATACACATTTGTGATATTGTGTGACTATTGTAAAGCCTATAATCACATGATCGTGCTACAAATATATATGACTGTACACATTAGGATTTGGCAAGCAAACACACACTAAACTTTAGACACACATATTAACTTACGTGACCATATGTATCGAATTTTCGTTACATTTAATCATGTTTCTATGGTTTAGTGTGACCATATATGACATTTGGTCACACTCTTCAAGTGTGTGACATATATTTGTCACTTTTAAATGCATATCGTGACTAACGCTTCAAACTTACTTTTCAGTTGTCACACATTTCAAATTCATATGTGGCTAAATATTCAGCAAAGAATAGCAGTCACATTTAAATAATGTGTGACAAACTTGAGTATATAATTTAGCCACATACACAATTACTTCATGTGACCATATATCTATTTTGGTCACACTGTTCAATTGTGTGACATATATTTGTCACATATGTATATCTATAGTGTGACTAATGTTTAAAGCTGATTTGTATCTATCACACGTCCCGAATTAAAAGTGACTAAATAATCGAAAATATTTACCAGTTACCCTCTAGTCACATAAATACACAAATGCGTGACATATATATTCTGAAATGGTCACACAAGTCGGATCGAGTGTGGCTGTTTATTTTATTCTCGTACATTTAGTCATGTAAATGTGTTACAGTGTGACAGTTCAAAATCGACCATGTGTGACGAAAGGCAGTTTTTGTACCAGTGTGTCTTTTATTCTGCTGTTCATGTTTTTGTTGGCCATGCGAGTAAACAAGAACCCTACAGGAACAAGTGGGATAAGATGTTAGCCTTGAAAATAATGTTATAGTCGGGAATTGCATTAGTTTATTAGTAAAGGGACTTAATGTGTCAACTATATAAAGTATGACACTTGGTCACCTATAAATAACCTCCTAGTTCCATCTAGGAGGGTTGGATGTTCACTTGTAATAAGGGTGTGTGTGGTTTCTCCTCTTTCTCTCTCTAGAAAACACACACACCTTCCCCAATTCTTTAATCTAATATACCATGTTTAACCTTTATTTCGAGCATCCCCGACCTCCTGAATATAGATTCTTGGTTATAACAATTGGTATCAAGAGCTAACCAGGGGCGATTCGTGGTGTTTTTGGGTGGTTTTGAAGCTATTCGAATGGTTTGGGATGGATTCGTGGTGTTTACACTTTGGGTCTTATCTAGATCGTTCATATAGGCTTTTAGGAGTTTGTGTGAATGGGTTTTTGGGTTTTATGTGTTTTTAGGTGTTTTTGAACTCGTGGGGGGGGGGGGGGGGGGGGTTTTTTTTTTTTTTTTTTTTTTTTTTAAAAGCGAGTAGTATCATAAAACCATGAAAACTATTGGTATCCCACCTGATAAACATGTAACCAATGAAAATGAGGATGAAAAGCCATTGTCGGCCGGCAAATCAAATGTACTTTCCGGAGACGTCTTTCAGAAAGCACATTTGTATGTAATACATAATACAGATGAAATTGTGCCGTATATCGAGTAAGTATTACTAACACATGTCTATTTCGTTGCTTAAAATGTTGTATCAAATATAATAATCAAATACGTTGTATTGTTTTAGGCGACACAAGCAATTTTTGAAAACAAAATACCCGGGTAAAAAAATGGCATTGATGGAGAATGAGCACACTAAATCTTTTGCTAAGTGGTTACACGAAGAGGTAATTACTCGTATGTTGTTTATACTAATTGTTTGTTTGTTGATAAATATAAGTGAGTTGTTCCTGCAATTTAAAGGTAATATATACTTGTAATGAAATTCAGGTTGAGAGAGAGAGTTAGTGATATCCAAAGATAGTGTATCAGAAATTGTGAGGTGGATATCATTTGGACCACGCGCCGACATAGTGAAATACGAGGCATATAACATCAATGGGTATACATTTCGTACAAAAAGTAATGATGGCATATGTTGAAACTATATAGACCTTGATAGATCTAAGAGCCTGAAGTAGATCATTAGTATAGCCAATGTAATCACTAGCTAACTAATAGAGAATCCCTAAAGCTTGTATTTTAGAAGCGGAAACAAATACAAACTATGAACAGTAAATATTAAGAACAATTGATCCTCTATGGATCTTTATATTATAAAACTTGTGTTTTCTAAAAACGTACATTGAATATAAACTTGTGTTCCTTTTATAAACAAGGAACCCTAACCCTAATCCGTTTCTCAAGAAACGTATCTTCTAAATAATATGCATTATCTCTTACTATAATATCTCATGCATATCCTAACTACATTACATAAAATGCGGCTAAACACTATCCGCAGAAACTAAATCTGCTGATTTATATCTTCAGCAGTAACTACTCTTCAGCAGTAACTTGTCTTCAGCAGATTCCTTCTTCAGTAGTAACCATCAGTAGAATCTCTACTTAGTAGAATTCCCAACAACACCTTTTGAGCATGTTATCTAAATGGGAGAGACATGATTGGAAAGAATTTCCAATGACCGAGAAATCATCCATAAAGACCTCCATAGTTTTCCCGATCATGTCGTGAAATATGGCCATCATACACCGTTGGAACGTGCCTGGAGCATTACATAGGCCAAAAGGCATACGTCGGTAGGCAAAAGTTCCGTAGGGGCATGTAAAGGTAGTCTTTTCTTGATCCTTCGGATCAATGGGAATCTGGAAGTAACCCGAGAAACCGTCTAGGAAACAATAGTACTCGTTTCCCGCTAATCTCTCGAGCATCTGGTCCATGAAGGGTAGAGGAAAATGGTCTTTACGGGTGGCGTCATTTAACTTGCGGTAGTCAATGCATACTCTCCATCCCGTAACCAATCGAGTCGGAATCAACTCATTTTCTTCATTTGTGACAACAATAATGCCACCCTTTTTAGGAACGCAATGAATTGGGCTAACCCAAGGACTGTCAGAGATAGGGTAAATCAACCCGGCATCAAGAAGTTTGATAACCTCTTGTTTATTAACCTCGTGAATTTTAGGATTAACCCGTCTCTGTTGTTGAACTGCTGGTTTGAAGTCATCCTCCATTAAGATTTTGTGGGTACAGAATTCAGGGTTAATACCCTTGATGTCGGAGAGTTTCCAAGCAATTGCTTGCTTGTGTGACTTTAGAACCTTTATGAGAGCAGCTTTTTCCTCATCTTTTAAGTCTTTAGCAATAATGACGGGTAATTTATCATCACCCTTGATGAGTGCTCAAACACTCATCATTTTTATCGTATCTAAACTGCCAAAACATCGAAAAACACTCAAAAACGCATCAAAATGCATAAAATATCCAAGGATCATGTTTTATGTGTCTAAAATGCAAAATGTTTAAAAACAAATGAAAAAACGAACAAAGTTTGCATAATTGGCAGTTTCAGTCCCCCAACTTTCAAAGATTGGCAAAACTAGTCCCTGGAATCCAAAAATTGTGGAGTTTTATCATTCAAGGTCCCTGAAATATAAGTTGTCAAAATTGGTCCTTGAATGAATTTTTAGGCAAATGGCAGAAAAGGTCCTCCAACTTTTGAAAATTGTCAAATATGGTCCTTGGATTTGTTAAAAGTGAAAAATGACATCAAAGGTCCTTATGGAATCTCAAAGTTGGCAAGATAGGTCCTTGGGAGAAGTTTGGAAAAATGGCAGAATTGGTCCCTGAAAATTCAGAATCTACAAATTCAGTCCTTGGGCTAATGGAAGTTACAAACATTATACCCTTGATACCTTTGGCCCAAAACCCATTTCACTTATCCAATTCAATCCAAAAACAACACAACCCATCTCCACTCCCAGCCCAAAACACTTACCCGGCCCAAACCTAAATATAATAAACCCCCGTTTATTATAACTCCTCTCTCCCTCTCCACATCACCCCACCTTATCCCTCCACCCTGGCAATCCTTCCCTGGATTTTCGCTACAACACACCACCCTCCACCATCATAACATCACCCACCTTGTACCTTAGCTACTCAAAACAATCACTTCAGTCCAAGGATTGGACCCTGGCACAAGTTATCAGTCTTCAACAACTATATCTACTTTTGGCGCCAAAATCAACAAAGGGTCAAGATTGAGTTCTACTCATCCTAGGGTCAAGATTGAAGCTGGGAAAGGACAAGGGAGCACTCTTAACCCTAATTTTCAATTATATAAAGGGTATTGTAGCAGAGAAGGAGAGAGTAGTTTTTCAGCTTATTTTAGTCATTGTCAAATTAATGTAATTTAAATTTCTAAGTGTTAGTTTTAATATTAAAGCTGTAATCTAAACTCTCTTAGTGTAATTCAAAGTTTCTTTAATGAAAATTTCAAGGTTCTCAATTTATATCCAAGTTTGCAATTTTTAGTGAAATATTTATTTTAGTGTAATGTATGTGAAAATAGTTGTTCAATGCTTCATTGAGTTCATTTAAGCTTACTCATAAGCTTTTATAAGCTCAGGAGATTTTCAAACAAGGTTTACTATAAAATCTCAAAAATACAAAAAAAAAATATGAAAAATCCAGTGAAAAAGTAAAAAAAAAAAAAATCAAGAAGAAGAGATAGAGAAGATGATGCCCTGGTTTAGAACTCCAAGGGGAGTAATAGGAAGGTGATTTTGATCCTTGGTACTTCTGTTTTTGCTCAGGACCATTTGTAAGCTCACAGTTCCAAGTTTTTTTCATTCTACTGTAGCACTGCTTAAATAGTGTCTATTATCTGTCAATTTTAGCTTAATCTAGTCTATTATTGCTATTTAGATAAGTTTTTATCCATATCTCATGCTTGTGTCAAGATTGCATAGCACTTTCCTTTTAACTGATAAAATAGCATTATGCTTAATCATGGTTAAATGTTGTTTATTGTTGTGAATTTGAGCCTTAATGAATCCATTTAATCTCTGCAATACCTTATGCATCAGTTTAATGAATTAGTTCAGTGAAAGTGTTTAAAACTCCTCATAACAGTCATTTGAAAGAGTGTTTGGCATAAAGGGATTCTAGGTGGTAATTTGTGTTCCAGTTGTTTCAAATCAGTGATAGTCAAAGTATAAAAACTTCAGGTCATTAAATAAAAAGTCAAATTTACCTATAATTTCCTTGTTACTGTGCACTGTTAGGATTTTTTGTGGTCTCAATCTTCATTGTAGCTTTAGAATCAGTTAACCTAGCTTAGGATAGTTGTATTATAGCTTATTTAATCATATTAAATCAATCTAGGCAGATTAAAGTTCAAATTAGTCAAAGTTCATCAAAAACATCAAAAAGTCAAATGTATAACTGTCAAAATGGCCACAACTTCTAGATGATGCACAGGATTTGTTAGAACTTGGAAATAGATTTCAATTGTTGCTTTGTGTCATTTTGTTGCTTGCAAACTCATTTCAACAAGAAAATTTGAGTTTGAAGCTTGTTTGCTCATCAAACATTGGCTGCAAAGTTGCCCATGTGCTCACTTACATGCCCTGCACCCAAGCTTTTGACCCATTCTCTTTTGGCCATAACTTGCTCATCCATTGAGCAAGTTGCCTGATCTTTGGTGATTTGTAAAGCTCAATAGGTTGACTTGCTTGATTTATATTTGGTTTGCCTTCATTTGCTTATGAGCTTGCTTATTTTGGACTCTCTAGTACCAATTTTTGACCCAGTTCTGCACCAGTTTAGCTAAGTTAGTGATTACCACTTCTGTTTAAATCTAGGTTGTTTACTGCTGTTGTCTGCTTGTTCTATGGTTAATTATGTTAGTTTAGCTTGTTTGTGCTTATGCTTGTGCTTGGTTTCAGCTGATGAGCTTGTTTAGGCTAAGTGGTTATTTCAAAACTTGCTTTGGACTTTAGCCTTTTGAACCATATTTCTCTTGAACATTGCTTGCTGATTTCTTTAGCTTTTTGTTTGATTTTGTTTCTTTGGATTACCCTCTGTACTGGATAGTTATATGTACCCTTGGTTTGCATTATCTTGCTTAATTAGAGTGCTTATTCTATCCAATTTGATGCCTCATGAACACTGTTTCTGTTGTAAACTCAGTGACTTCTGAGCTTGTTGATTTCATGCATCTGTTGATGTTCTTGTTGTTTGATTGTTGTTATAAGTTGATTTTTGATTGCTTGTGCTTGTGCTTTTGAGTACTTAGTTTGGCTTTTGCTTATTTGTTATAATTGCTTGTTCCAAATCTCACTCAAACTAAAAAACTCACCCCTGTTGGATTTTGTTAGCCTGTATAAGCTTGAGAATTTACTAATTGAGCTTGTTTAGTTTGATGTGAGACCTTATAAACTTTTTCACCCCAGCTTCTAGGTTTTGAGCTTGTTGGCTAAACTTTTGGCTTGTGGATTTGCATAAGTCCCCTCTAATCTCAACACTGATTCAGTGGGATCTAAGCTTCCTTCACTAGCTCCTAGCAAGCTTTCTACTCAAGCTTCTCCTGAGTTTCTTGATTCTTTGGGAAGCTAGTAGTGCTAGCTCACTGAAGCCAAGATCATTTTTGGCTTAAGAGCTTTTGCCATAGCCAAATCTAAGCCTGCAAATAGCCTGAAAAGGTCTGCTTGTTTGGCAGTTTGGTTGGGATTTGCTTATTCCTACCTTCCAGCCCTTCTAGTGTGATTTTCCAGTTCTCTTAGCTTGTTTTGTGTTCACTTCCTTTATTTACAACTTGTGTTATCTTTGTTTTTCATTGAATAGCTTTTTACTAGCCTTTGCTTCACCATAAGCTCAAAAAGCCATCTGTTGGAACATTAAGCTTGCATTAAGCTCACTTTTGAGTTCCATAAGAGTTGTCTTCACAAAAAGTTCATATTTCCAGTAGTGTAACAGATTTGTAAAGTTAAAATCAAAAAATCATCATTTTTAAATTTAGTGATAGCTTCTATTTAATAGGATTTATCT
>LBNU01034215.1:115213-136579 GCA_014162995.1 Artemisia annua | reverse complement strand
GGGGGGGGGGGGGGGGGGGGTTAGCCATACGATTTACACTTATCCATATGATTTGTAGTTATCCACATTTAATATGATTGATGGTGATTAGCATGATGAGTGGGTAATTAGTATGTACCCAAAATAGCTATTTGTACTCTTTTATGTAATTGGCATAAAATCAATAAAACATACCATCTTACATAGTATCAGAGAATTACTTTCCACCACTTTCATCTCTAACCCTAAAACTAAACTCTTCAGCCGCCACTTTAATTTTTCCGGCTGTCGACTTCGGCCGACGGTCCGGAGCACGTATATCCTTATCTCCATTGTATGCACTTCATCCCTCTCTTTATACTTCATCTTTTTCACAAATAAAATTCTATCTGCTGGACTTGGTATTAATAATATTCAGTTCCTTCGTGGGACCTGGTATTTTGAAGCAAATAGAGAAGGAAACAAGAATCAAATATTGGGTTCCCTTGTGGGGTCTAATAGTTCTAATTAAGCTGAAAGAAGAATTAAAATATTGGTGTGGATCATATTTTTATTCACTGGGATTAAAAAAACCACAACAAAAGGCTACTGTTTGTATTTGGCTATTTGGAAATTTTGGTTAAAAAGAAAAAAAATGGTGGATCTTTATGTTTTTCTAAGGAAAACAAGCCCCGTTTGTTTGGAAGATTCTTTTGGGGTTGAAGTTTTAGAACCAACTTTCGTTTTCTCATCTTTTCTTTTTTTGATGTTAGTGCATGAGTTTTAGTTGTAATTTTCTTTGTTTTAGTGTATGGGATAATTTGGGTTATCCCGTTTGTTTTAGTTGTTGGGGATACTTTGGGTTATCTCGTTTGGTCAGGATACTCTGGCTTATCCTGTTTGGTAAGGGATACTTTGGTTTATCCCATTTGGTCAGGATACTTTGGTTTATCGTGTTTGGTACATATACATTGGTTTATCCGGTTTTGCTGTTGATGTTGAAGATTTGTGCTTCTTTGCGGTCAGATGTCTTTATCAACAAATTAGTTACTATTTTAATGTGTTTGGTTTTCTACTCCAGTTTGAGCGTCCGGTGTCCTTCTGCTCCAACTGCTGGGGGGAGGGGATGTTAGCCATACGATTTACACTTATCCATATGATTTGTAGTTATCCACATATAATATGATTGATGGTGATTAGCATGATGAGTGGATAATTAGTATTTACCCAAAATAGCTATTTGTACTCTTTTATGTAATTGACATCAAATCAATAAAACATACCATCTTACATGATAATTACTTTCCAGTTTCCACCACTTTCATCTCTAACCCTAAACCTAAACTCTTCAGTCGCCACTTTAATTTTGCCAGCTGTCGGCTTCGGCCGGCGGTCCGGAGCACGTATATCCTTATCTCCATTGTATATACTTCATCCCTCTCTATATACTTCATCTTTTTTCACAAAATAAAATTCTATATGCTGGACCTGGTATCAAAAATATTCAGTTCCTTCGTGGGACCTGGTATTTTGAAGCAAACAAAGAAGGAAACAAGAATCAAATATTGGGTTCCCTTGTGGGGTCTAATAGTTCTAAGTAAGCTGAAAGAATAATTAAAATATTGGTGTGGATTACATATTTATTCACTGGGAAGAAAAAAACCACAACAAAAAGGCTACTGTTTGTATTTGACTATTTGGATTTTTGGTTAAAAAGAAAAAAAAAATGGTGGATCTTTATGTTTTTCTAGGGAAAACAAGCCCCGTTTGTTTGGAAGGTTCTTTGAGGGTTGAAGTTTTATAACCAACTTTCGTTTTCTCTTTTTTTTTGATGTTAGCGCATGAGTTTTAGTTGTAATTTTCTTTGTTTTAGTGTATGAGATAATTTGGGTTATCCCGTTTGTTTTAGTTGTAGGGGATACTTTGACAACTGGTAATTTCGGGTCTTTCTATTATTATATTTTATCTATTTTATGCGTGAGTTATGAGTCCCTGGTTTCCTAGTAAATACCACTGCGTGTCTTGGCACAACAAATAGTGAAAACGTGAAAATATGGAAACCAGTGAATAAAAATAAAGGTTATACGTATTTATAATCAAAGTTTATGTAAAAACGATCCTAAAGTCGATATAATAATCTCGGAAGCTCGGAAAAATATTTATAACGCGTTTTATTTATCCCGTTTACGTTTTGTTAAAAGTATTAAAAGATTGACGACTTTGGTCCCCAAGGGAGTGATAGGGTTTGCTACTAGTCCCCATTCACTCCACACACCTATAAATACTACACATATAATAGTTTTAGGTTTTCATCTCTTCCTGTTTTCTCTCTCTCGCCGACAAACACACACCAACATACACACTCCCACCACCGGTTAGTTTTCCGGCGATAACTCCTCCACCACCGCGCGTCCACCTTCACCTCCACCACCATCTTGCACCATTTTTCACCCTCTTTCTTTTGAGCATAGCCACGCGCTATTAAACCACCATTAACACCTCGTACCACACGAATCTTGGATCGAATCCGAGCACCCTTTTCTTCTCTTCGTGTTTCTTGTTCGAGCCGAGCATCGAGGTGGGTAAACCCATCATTTTCGTGAGGTTTTGACCTCGGGTTGTCTCAAAAACCTTAGGGTTTGCGAGTTAATAATAATAACGAAAAGATAAATGATAAAAATGTTAAGGTTGTGTTTGGTATCGTGGTTTCAAGGTCGTAGTTGTGTCGAGTTTGGGTTCGGATGAGTATAGCCGAGAGCTTAGGCTCTCGGTGATAGTGGGTTTGAGGTTTGGTGATGTGTTAGAGCTAGTTTGGTATTGGGTTAGGATTTGGATAGGCTTAGGACTCGGTTTGGGATGTGGTTTTGTTGGTGAGTTGATGCCGAGGCCGTGTACGGCTCGGTTTGGAGTGTTAAAGTGGTGTAGTGATGCAGTTGGATCGAAGAGGTGGAAAACCGAGACCACTAGGGTCTCGGTGATGGTTGGTTTGGTGTTGTTGTCCTTGTTGGTTGTTTGCCGAGAGGTAATAAGCCGAGATCGTTAGGATCTCGACGAAGGGATTGTGGTTGCGTTGTTTTTGTCGTTGTCGAGTTGTTGTTTTAGTCGAAGAAGTAGAACCGAGACCATTAGGGTCTCGGCAAATGGGAATTGGATTTGGTTATTGTAGTAATGGTTATTGTTTCGAGCAACGTCGTGTATTACCGAGACTTTCTAGTCTCGTGTGACCACGACAAGCCGAAATGGACTATTGGTTGTCGTTGTTTATATGTGACCCATGATAGACGTGACTCGAAACAAACGTGGCTCGTTAAATATAATAAACGGCTAAAAATGGTTAAAACGGTTAACATATACATGTTAACTTCTAAATAATCATAACGACTAATAATCGTTATTATTTATTTACAAGTTAATAATAATAATTAGAAACCGAGAAGTACGTTATATAACGTCTTTAAGTTAATAAGAAATATTAAACGACGTTGAGAAAACGTTTGTTAATATTTCTCGATTAATAAGGGAATGTTAAATAACGACGAGACGATGTTCTAATAATTATTATTAATAAAAGCTAGCGAAACATGTTTAATATAGAGATGGACGGGTCACTAAACGTTTCGAGGGCACGCTTATCGAGACTTACCTTTTTATAAGATTAGGGAGTCGTGTTAGAGTAGGTCGAGTTATGGATTAATTAACGTTAATAGATCCGACTTTTATGGCTTAACGGACTTATTGGGCTGACGAGTCCAATAAGGGCCCAAAGAGCATAATTGTGGAAAACTATTAATGGGTAATTCATCCTTACGACTCATTGACCAACGTGACTTAACTTTTGGGTTAATAATCGATACGAAAGAGTTATGGAGCTTATCGGGTTGACGAATTCGATAGGGACTCGATGACTTGTTCGAGGAGTTTATTAAACTAGAAATTGAGAACGTCTGACCCGATCACACAATAGGAGTTGACTAAGTTGTTTTGGCGTGAGTTCACATGAGTTGGAGTCGTGTCGTCACCGCACACACAAGATACCAAACACACATCTATATGAATACAATGATAACATCTAATAAGAATATATTCTATTTCTTTATATATAAGATTATGAATTTCGGATAAGATACTGAGACGAGCTTATTTAATAGGTTGTGCCGAGCCCGCAGTGCCGTGACTTACTAGTGTTCGTGTTTGCTTCCTTGTATCACCTCTCGACTACTACTAGAGGTGAGTTCGTGTTTTGCGTAAAGTTAATCACTAATCAGGCTTCTGAATTTTATATCTTTTATATAATAAAACAAAACCCCAAATGTGGTCTTTCTCATTTCAAAAAAACTAAACCTTCCCTTATTTAGTAATTTTTTTTAAAAAAAAGTTATTTTTTAAAAAATTCTTAAACCTAATCTGTCTAAAAAATTAAGAAAAAACGTTTTGTAATCACATAGTTAAATAGAGCCAAAAAACACATTGGCCTCAATGTTATATTTTAGAAATTGAAGCAAAAAATGTAACTTTTGTTAAAAAAAAAACTCCCTCTTCTCGCCACACATTCTTTCTTCCCCAATACCTAAATCTTCATACATTCTTCAACAACACAAACCAAGAAAACCAAAATTAGAAACATCTCTCTATTAATCTAATCTACTTTATTGAATTCAAATGGGTAACACTAACCAGTTGTTTACGTTTTACAACTTTACTCATCAGGTATGATTGTCTCTTCATGATAAGTATGATTTACAAAGTTTTAACAAGTAGACACAAAATAAAATATTAGGTTTTTAAAATTGTATGTGTTAAATTTTTTTAACATCCGTTTTTCATTGTGATTTAATCCATATCTATACTACTTATAATGGAGGAATGACTCTCTCTTTAAAAAATCAAGATGTACAAAAAAGGATGCAAGGTTTACAACACTTTAAAGCAAGGTATTTTCATAGTTACAACAAGCAAAGCATTGTGTACAACAAAAACAAGCATGAATCAAAATTCAGACCAAAATCCTTAGAATTATACATTAATAGCATTAAAAACACCCCTACACCTAATATTACAATCACTTAATCATAATGTACAACCCTCTAAAATTCAAAATATAAACGAGTTCTCAGGTATAAATTCGGAACAATATTACAGTACAACCCTCCACAACACCCCACAACTCTAATCTAACTACACCAAGACACAAAAACAAAAACAAAAAGAAGACTACGAGATCTCAGGTACCCTCAACCAAAAAGAAGACTACGTCATCGATCCTTCTTCGAAAAAAAAGTATAACCTCAACCAACAACGAAACCTATCTCTAACAAATAAGAAAACACGTGATCTCAGGTTCCTCTTTTAACTTTCCAAGTTTTGTTCATAAAGACAAAAATGAAAGAGGATATCATCATAGATCTAGGAATGTTAAAATATCTCTTTTATATCCGAATATAAAGAAAGAATGATAACAAATCTGTTATATTCTATCTTTGTTTCGTTTAATAAGACAGGAAACCAAAAACAACCTACCCGAGACCATAAAATATCTTGAAGACGTGATGAAACTTCGGTTTGTATCAAAAACGAACTAACGTTTCTTGGTGTAGTCCGTGTTAAGCCAAAAGTAACCATAGAGGGTGTTTGAAGTGGTCAATTTATTAAATACCCTAAAAATATACGTACATAATTGGCTCTATATCTCTCTATTGATATAAGTCAGAGGTCAATTTATCACTTTCGCATATGATCATAAAATGATAGGTGACATGACATAAAGATTATGTTTTATATAGAAATGAAATTTAATTCCAAATATTTTAACGTGAAAAAAAGTGTATTATTAGAAAAGGTCCAAAATATAGCTTATTATAAATTTTCGGAGAAGTAATTCATTTGGGACCACCCACTATGCATAATTGGCTTGTGACCTCCTAGCTTAGCTAATTATGCTGCACTATGCAGATAGCCGGCGCCATTAGTCTGCGCTTGAACAAGTTCCTGGATGTTGTTGGGAACGCACACGTCCGAGCCATTGAAGCATGGAGTGGCCAAGATCTTAAAGCTTGCTTCAGTAGGATGAGCACCATCCCAAAATAAGTATTCTTGAGGATTTGCACATGGTGGCCAAAAACTGTAACATGCTATATTAAGAAACAATTTTCCTGTTGTGCAACATGAGCTGCTAACATTGGTCATGCCTGCATAATGCACATAAAATTTGACATATGCTTGTCATGTTCGATATTATATGAAACTAATAAAAATGAAAATTAGTCCAAATAAACATTTATAGTTAACCAAAATTATTTCAAGTTTTTTTTAGCATTTATTTGTCTACAACTTGATGTGTTACAATTTGTTCCTCTTTCAGTTGTTAGGGCATGATGAGTATTCGACAAGAATTATAATTATTCCCAGTACCAAGTACCAGTGGCGAGTCTAGGAATATAATCAAGTGGAGTCAATATATATTTGATATTTTTTTTGAAGGTTAAATAGTTTAACTATATTAGAAAACATGTAAAATTCTCAAAATTTGTAAGAGAAAATTCACATTTAAAAACTATAATTTTGATGTAAACTCTTCACACTAGGAAGTACTCCGTATTATCACTATTATACCTCACTATGTATTTAGTTGTTACAATACTAATTTTAAAACTTTTAAGTCAATGTTAGTTAGATTACTATAACAAAAATTATCATCTTTTATAAAAAGAATTACTGTAAATTTCGAGATCTGAATGAAGGGACAACCCATTATAAAGGATTAAAGGCCAAGATATTTTAATTTTACGTACCATAATATGCAGGATGTTTAAATAGATGATCGGCAAGTGAGTAAAGTTTTCCCAGAGTGAAGTAGGAATCTGGGTAGGTGGAAGCCAAATTTTGTATCATGGGAGCAAGTCGATCGTTGAACTTTGTTGCATTGATATTTTTACCGTCATCACACCATGTCTCATCCTGACCATTATTTTTACGATAAACTGGAAGACAGCCAAGGGGACCAACTTCCAATATTACTAACTTTCTAGCTCCCAATTCATGTAATATCTGCATTAAATAGAGTAAAGAGTAATTGTATATAAATTAATTCAAACAATATCAAAGAATGGAGGGATGGTTAGTTCTCCGTCTTCGTTAAACATGACCGAGCAATTTGTAGATAGTGAGACTCAAACTTGTAACAACCAAGTCACAAGGTGAGTTCCCCACCATCTTCGTCAAACAAGTTTGATTAGATATATGTATATAATAGGTGTTAAACCCCACTGTTGAGCACATGTGAGTGTTCTACATTGGAGAAAAAAAAAGAGAGAACAAAACCATTTTTTATAAGCTTGAGAGTTACTCCTCCCATTGCCAAATGGTACCGGTTTTGGAATGGAACCTCCTTTGGCCTTATAAGTAGACCAAACTCTCATCCTAGTTACAAATGGGAATTATATGATTGTATATTGTACGTAGTGTAGCTCGAGGTACCTCTAATTTATCTGATAATCTATCAATGAGGAGTTGTGCAAATTCTTCAGTATTATAATCCGGGGTTAGACCATTGAAATAGTTGAGGAGATAATCGTTGCTGCCTGCCCAGACGATTAATATGGAATTGGCTAAGTGTTGCGATAGCTCTGTTGGATTATCAAAAATTGGTTCCAACTCTTCTTTAATTGTTTTCTGGAAAAGGTTCAATTGTTCGTCCATATTCAAGCAATCCTGCAAATTGAAAGTTAATTAACACTTTTAGTTATGGGGCATGCAATAATATGGAATTCAATATATTATCAAAAACTGTAGAAAATAAGCAATTCTATTTGAAATTTTTTCACGAAGTAAAAGTTCTCAGGTAGTATGCCCTAGTTAATATTAGGGTTATCCTAAATAGCTCAATATAAAATGAAATTTAAATTTATTTATTTATTTATTTATTATTATTATTTTATTTATTTATTTATTTATTTATTTTTTTTTTGTGTGAGTTGTTAAATCTTTAATATAATAAAAGAATTACATCATTTCGGAGTTTTTTTGACAAAAAAATCTTAGTGGAAAAAAAATGGGCAAATGACAAAAAAATGCATCGAACTTGACACCTTTTGTGATTGTGTGTAGCAAACATTTTTTTTTCTTATTGTGTGTACTGAACTTTCAAATTTCGATCATTGTGTGTATTTTGTAACTATTCTGCCATGTAAAATGACCATTTTACCCTTCGAAATTTGAAAAAATTAAGGGTAAAATGGTCACAAAATGCACACAATGATCGAAATTTGAAAGTTTAGTACACACAATAAGAAAAAAAATAGTTGGCTACACACAATCACAAAAAGTGTCAAGTTCGATGCATTTTTTTGTCATTTGCCCAAAAAAAATTGAACCAATAGGAATGTTCGATTTTGACACATAGGCAAAATCGAGCAATATGATTGGCCAATAAAAAGTCAAAATTGAATTCATTTTGGTCAAACTTTAATAAATTTGGTGGAGAATTTGATTAAGGAAAAAAACACATAAAAATATAGGTGTCAAATTTATGAAAATAAATACTTAAAAAAAAGGAGGTAATTAATAAAACATTAGTGGTTGAATTTTAAACATATTATATAGAGTTAAGGGTAAAATTATAAATCTTCATGTTTTTTTATAACTTTAGATAATAAACAAATAACCTCTTACACTTTATAATATGAACTTTGTTTACAATTACATGAGTATTAGTATTGGTTTGAGACTTTCATCTATTAAACTTACAAAATTTTATAAATGTACGAGTTAGTTTTAATATACGTTAAATACTTTTATAATAGATATTAGTTTTAAACTTTCATTATTAAAATCTTATGTACGTTAAATATAAATAAGAACTCACGTTATCCTATTTAAAAGTTTAATCTATTCGTATACGGGTTTGAATATTAAATACTGTTAAATTATTATTAACCGTAATATTAATATCAAATGGNTATTAGTATTGGTTTGAGACTTTCATCTATTAAACTTACAAAATTTTATAAATGTACGAGTTAGTTTTAATATACGTTAAATACTTTTATAATAGATATTAGTTTTAAACTTTCATTATTAAAATCTTATGTACGTTAAATATAAATAAGAACTCACGTTATCCTATTTAAAAGTTTAATCTATTCGTATACGGGTTTGAATATTAAATACTGTTAAATTATTATTAACCGTAATATTAATATCAAATGGCAAGTACGAGTTACTGTGATATGAAAATAAATATATGCGATTGTACTTATAACGACTCATGTAATTATTATTTAAAGTTTATATACAGATATCTGGAAAAATATTTTCAAAAAACTTTACGGAGTATATTTTAACTCCATCAGTGCTCATTATGTGCTACTAAAATCGCATATTTTGTATAACATGATATCAATAGTTAAAGTTAAACAACAACATCAACCTCCAGCTAAACAAAGTTAAATCTTTCATCCAATAAAATTTTTATAAAATATTAATTGATATTAATACATAATGAAAAACTCATGCATAATTATTAGTTGTGATTATATCATAATTTTTACGGGTAAATTCTTATATATCCATATAATAAATAAAAAATTTAAAATAAATTTAATTTATGTGTAAACCCATGTGATCAAAGAACCTTTTGCCCAATAACATTATAAGGAGACACGTTCAAGAATCAAATACAAGGTCGATGCCACGGTTATATTTACAATTTCTGCTAAATATTTTTCTTAGTTTCGCACATGTTTATACTTTAACTTTTTAAAATATACATAAGATTTTCTTTTTTTAAATGATAATATAATATAATTAAATTTTTCTAGAAAAACCTCGTGCGTGCACGGGTATTATAACTAGTATTAATAGGCAAAATTTTGACTTTGAAACAATTAAACATCAGTTGAATAAGATTTAAACAAAAATTACGTGGATCAATCAATTAGAATGACGTGTTTAACAAATTGATATTAATTTATTCTTGCTCTTTTGGTTTTAAGAGTATTTCGTATTATTTCCTCGGTTTTATATTGTTCAATACTTCAATCTATTTTGACTCTGCACGTTTTCAATGTAAATAATTAATAATATAATTTGACGTTATAAAAGTTAGATATTCTTAAATCGTGAATCAAACAAGACTACAGGTAGCTATGTTTTTTACTATTCTTTATCTTAAAATAATTGCAAGATCAGAAATAGGAAAAACATTATGAAATGGAGGGAGGGTGTATATATCTTATTTAAAATAGACTATGATTTTTTGAATATTTGTTCTTCTTCCATAACAAATTACTTGCATTTTTGGGTATTATCTATGAGGTATAAAAAATTAGTTTGTTGCAAGTATTTTATTACGGGGAAGTATAATAAAAAGTATGAATCCATTACCGTGTTGTTCCCAGTTTGTGGCAATATCCCACAACCTGCTGATGCATAGCTGTATCCTGTTTGTGATCTGCTTGTTCGACGATAAGCTGGAGGATATGGCAATCCTAGATAGCTAGCTATATACAACAAATTTTTTATAATAATTAATATGTCATATACAGTTGATTCACACAATATATATCTGAGCTAGCTAATATGTATGAAGTTATTTTTGGTTGACCAACAAAAAAACTTCATATAGAAGTACAAGTTTATGTATGTCATAGAAACAAGGAGAATAAAACGTATTGAATCAATATACTATTACACATGTGAATTCACTTTAATTATATTTTAGACTTATCAACGTGAGGGAGAGGATAAGGAAATAAAATCCCACAAACTCTTAATATGACTTGAACACATAACATTGAACTCATAAGACTTAAATTTAACCACTAGCTAGGTCAAACTTTGTAAATATTGTAAAAGGTACAATATTTTATTTCTGTATAACAAGAACATGAATAGACTATGCTAACTCATCCACTAAAGTTTTTCTCATTAGCATTTGGCATGCATATCAAGAGATTTATTGGCAAATTATCGAGGAGAAGATTAGAATTTGAACATGTATTATGGAGTGAGTGTGTGAGAGGGGAAGAGCTATTGGAAGAAAGAGCTATAGGAAATTACCTACATCTTTTGACTTATAAATAGCGCATGACAAAGCATAATCTTCTATACGTTGCAATAAAAAAGATATGAATGAAGTCTTAAAATAAATGGTTCGAGACTTTGTACCTATGATGTCTGCAAAAGTTACGCCATCGGTCCATCTTCCAGTTCTACCAGTGGGAAAGTTAATACCATAAGGTGGGTAACTAGCCGGAGAAAGCAAGGGATAGAGGCTGTTACCAGCATCTAATAATGAATCTCCAAAAACATATACAGCAGGAGCAAGAGGTTGAGAGCTACATTCTCTAGAGAATAATGGGGAGAATATTAACAAGGAAAGGATTATTGGCAGCATTGTAGTAAAAGTTAGTATATTATGATGAGTGAATTCACTTGAAATTGTGATTCATATATATAGAACAAGCTAGGGAGGCAAAACCAGAGAGAACAACTTCGATCTATGCATCATGCACAATTATGTGTTAATAAAATTAATTAAAAACACTCCGTATGATTCACATGATACATATTTTATGTTGGCTTGATCTAATCTTTTCCTTTAGTGGTCTACCTAACACATTTACCAGAGAAATTGACTGTTATAAATTTACTCGGTAGCAAGGATTTAAATTACTACCCTTAATTAATTAATTTGCTCTAGTCTAAACTTACTAGAAATTTAATGATCATTTTTTTTTTTTTTTGGATTTACATTGGCTGTTAATCTCGATCACAAGCTGAGTATTCAACTTTTGCTCAATAAAGTTTCGAGTTAAGTCGAGTCACTCATTTCGAGTTGCCCATAAATTGCTCGTTAAATTTGTTCTTAAGAACCTACATAGAACGATAATTAATTAATATCATGACCATGTCTTTTGTTTACATAAATACGAGAAACCTCTAATTGCATAATTATATATATACTAAAAGGCAAGAGGTTAATTTGTTCCACTTGCGTGCTTCAAAAAGTTGTAAGGAACAGCTGACTAAACAGTAACCCGTACTTCAAAATAGTTGTACCCTACAGTACACAGACAGAGACACAACCATCTATCTCTTTGGCTCTCTCTAGAAATTTCATAAACACCAAAGACCCTAAACAAATTTGATCCATCGCCGCCTCATCATCCCCACCATATAATCTAAAACCCAGTTTTTCCCCATTGATAACTCATATTCGAGAACCCTCTTCTCCCCCTCCCACACACACACACTACCCTAAACAAAAAATCAAATTGCAAATTCCAAACACTACACTGAAGCACAACCAAGCTTCATGAGATCATCTCAACGCTCCTCTCATCAAACCCAAATACAAAACCAAACGCCTCTCACAAAATCAATTAAAAAGTTGAAGATCTATTGATGTCATTGGAAATCAAGACAATTGTAAGTGTTTTTAGCTCTTAAACTTTGTGATTTTTTTTGGCATTCAATTTTTCATATTTATAAAGATTGATACTTGAGCTTTTCATTAATTATTTTTTCCTTCCCTTTTTTTTTCCGATTTAGGGGATACGGTTCCCAAATTTGTTAATCTCGAGACCCATTGACATCGTCTTACTCCAGTTGATTAATGATGCTGATTGCTGATCTTTTCGCAAGTGATCATTACGCCTTATTTGATGTTACTAAAAGTAGATTATTTATTATTAGATATATCTTTTTTTTTAATTAAAAAAAATTACCACAGTCTCATGTTTGTTTTTAACAGGTGATGCGAAGGCCTGTTGCTGAGTCCGTGATTGTATCCATTGATCGTATTTGACAGGTTAACGGTTTTCATAGTTTGGATTGCAGCAACTTGATGAAAGCTGATCCTAGTACAACTATTGGTGCTGGTAAATTTTTACTTTATTCTTCGATTATTTACGGTTTGATTTTGTTGTTTTGTATAAGGCGTATTTGTTGGTTTTAGTGTTTTAGTGGTTTTTATCAAACTATGGATGATTGTCGCGTTCACATTAGGTAGGTAATAAAATACCTAAAACGGTTAATTTGTGAATGACAAAATGATTTACTTCTTCGAGTTTCTGAATGAATAGTTACTGGAAAGTGTTGGTTCTAAATTTGAAGTTCATTAGTTTTAATTTTCACTGTCGTAGCTGTGACTCCCAATAGTTATTATTAGACTTCGGCTGTAATCGAATTAATGAACACTAGCATCGGCCTGTACTGCTATATTGCTCCCAGAATTGTCATCATGAATATTTGTAAGATGGAATTCTGTTTTGGTTTCAGGTGTAATGGTGTATGATGTGCAAGTGACTGCACAAATGCAATGAGAATAATGTAAAAGAATGTGAGAAAAACGAAGGCGACGCCCATTAAGAATAAGGTATGTGTTTTAACAATATACGCCCACTAACAATGTATTTATTTTTTTTCTGCTTAACATAATCAGAACAGTATTAAAATTTTATGGTTGCGAAAACTACAGTTTTTAAGGTTTATTTATATGTTATGCTGCTACTTTTAAGGGGTGTTTGTGTTTGTCTGCTGCTGTTTTTCGGATTGTTTGGGTGTAATGAAAAGAAAATGCACTTTTAAAGGGTGTTTGGGCTGCTGAAAACTGCATGTTTTAAGGGGTGTTTGTGTGTGTATACGGCTGTTTTCAGGAGTTTTAGGGTGTGCTGAAAAAACTGCACTTTAAAGGGGGTTTGGGGATGCTAAAAACTGCAGTTTTTAAGGGGTGTTTGTGTGCGTCTACTGCTGTTTTTAGGGGTGTTTCGGTGTGCTGCAAAATTGAACTTCAATGTATGGATGTTGCTGTATTTAAGCTTATGCTTACTTGACATGTTAGTCCATTTTTACCATATAAGATAATGAATAATTAATGTGTAAGTTTTAGTTACAAAAGATGATATTATTACAACATCAATCGTTGGTTTGAAAGAAAAATAGGTTTTGGGTGACTTTCAGCCCATTTTATGATTTCCGTTTTTAGCTAAATTTTTACTCTTTTGTGATAAAACGGATTCACTTTAGCTGCACAAAGTTTCTGTAGTTACAAATTATAACATAATCATACNTATTATTATTATTTTATAAATATAATAATTGTTTGTATATCTTAATTATTACAATTATGAATATGTTTATTTTATTATTATTATCATTATTAATCTCAATTGAATTTAATTATATTTAATTCTGTTTAAGCCCATTTAGTTCTGTTCAATTTTGGTTCCTTAATATATGTTCAATTGAGATCAATTCATTCGAAGAGAACATTGTCTTAGAATTTGATGTCATGAATTATATTCGTTTAGCCAGCAATTAGATAATGGCGCTAATGTGTGCCATGGTGATTGTTATAGTGCCACAAGTTTATGCTAAAAGATACATTGTTTTATTTATTTATTTATTTATTTATTTTTTTGAACAGCAAAATGATATAGATTAAATCAAAAAATGCTAGCAAGACGCTAGAAATACATAGGAGTTCTTAACCAATCAGTCCAACTACTAATCTTACCACCTCTAAACTTAAGCCAAGAAAAAGAAAATAAACGAATGTTATAAAAAATGTCACTTTTCCTCATAATTTGAGAGCTAAAGATGACACTATTTCGATAACGCCAAATCACCCATAAGGAGGACACAATAATGATAAGAATACGCTGCTTCTTTGCTAAAGATGCAGACCACGAGCTCAACCAATCTTGCCAATCATCATTAGAACCAAATTGAGGCATAGAAATGTTACACCACGCACGAACGAGACGCCATATACTTCGAGCAATATCACAATCAAAAAAAATATGGTGATTGGACTCCACACTTCCATTACATGACGGACATGAAATCTCTTGAATTTCCATACCTCGGGAAGATAGATTTAATCGGTGAGGAAGCCTATCCAAGATCAAACGTCAAAGGAAAATGTTAACTTTTCGGGGCAACATTTTTTCCCAAGTCGTCGAAGGAACCAACGATGGCAGAACACGAGCATCTATAAAACGACTAGTAGCTCCAACAGAAAACATATACCATCATCAGCTAACGACCAAACGCAAGTATCCGAGTCGGAACTCATCTCCATGTTTCCAATCTCAGTCATTAACGCATTAAGAGAAGACATGTTACGAGTTCCCAGCTCTGATCTAGACCAATCCCAACGCCATTCTCCATTAGAAATACGATCTATAACCAAACAATCCTTGTTTCGCTCCAAACGAAATAACCTGTTGTACCGAAGATACAGGGGATAATCTCCGAGCCACGTGTCCTTCCAAAATCGAACTAACGTGCCACATCCCACTTGAAACCGTAAGGAACCAATCGGGAGGATCCCACTCGAATGCAACTGATTAGTAGACCCAACTATCTTAGCCCATAAACCATTTATTTTGCAACCATGTTGATCAAAACCCCCTTCCTGCCCATGTAAAGCCTTAATTAAACGAACCCATAAAGCATTTGGATTAGAAGCCAGTCTCCATCGCCATTTTTGAAGTAATGCGAGGTTAAATGATTTCAAACTACCAATACCCAATCCGCCTTTATCAAACGAAGCCAAAACATTTGGCCACTTAACCCAAGCAAGCTTTTTCTTTTCTTGAGAAACCCCCCAAAAAAATGACGTACGAAGACTCTCCAAGCTCTTAAAAACGGTTTCAGGCACTTTGAAGATAGATAAATAATAGATCCCGAGACTTCCTAACACAGATTTTATTAATGTTAGGCGACCACCAAAAGAAAGAAGATTAGCCTTCCAAAGTGAAAGCCTTTCATGAAACCGGTCCATTAACTTCTTCCAATTTGCTGTAAGATTCATATTAGAACCGATAGGCAACCCAAGATAATCAAATGAGAAAGAGCCTGCTGCACATCCTGTGATACTCGCCATGTCATTCACCTCTTCTGATGACACACCAACACCATAAACATTAGACTTATGGATGTTTATTTTGAGACCTGACGCCAAGTAGAAAACCTGAAGGACTCGAATAATATTATCCATATCTTGACAACTCCATTCCGTAGTAATGACAACATCATCGGCATAGAATAAATGAGATAGAGGCGCGAAAGAAGCATCGAATTTAATTCCTCGAATCAAACCAGAATTAACCGCATTGGACAAGGCAATATGCAACCCTTCCATCACTAACAGAAACAAGAACGGCAAAAGCGGGTCACCCTGTCTCAAACCGCGTTTAAGAGAAAATTCAGAAGTAGGACTACCATTAACTAAAATGGATGTCCTAGCCGACTCTAAACAAGCTTTAATCCAACCTCGCCACTTCAATCCAAAACCCAGGTTGTTTAAGATGAAATCCAAGTATTTCCAACTTACCGAGTCATAAGCCTTTTCAAAATCTACTTTAAAAATCAACAGCTAAAAGATACATTGTGGGTGGTAACAAGGGTCAAGGGTTGGACTTCCAATGTTAATTACACTGTTTGGGCAGTGATAAGCACTTTTAGCTTGGCGATTGGCTCTGTAATTTCCTTCTCTTTCTCTTACTGTCTTGTCTTTAGATCTGTTTGCCACTTGTGTTTGTAAATTTTTTTTTTATGTTTAGATCTGTTTTGTGTTAGTTTTAGTGTTTTAGTAATTTTTTAGATCTTATTATCATGTTGCTTTTTTTAGTTTGAATATTAATAAGGGGTAGTAAATTTCAAAATTTTGTTTTGTTGCTTTTATGTATATTTGTGTGTGTTGGGTGAATAAATGTGATAGTACTGTTTAGTTATGAGGTGAGAGTGTAGCTTATTTTGTTGTAGCTTTTACCCTTGGGTTTTTACCCTCGGGTTTTGAGGTTGTGAGATCGAATCCTTATCGAATACCCGATTTCGGAGTAATTAGGCTGGATTTGACTTTTGTACTCAAAACTTGAAACTTATCATTTTTAAGGGGGTTGGGGATTAGTACTTTACTTTGAAATGGTAGCATTAAGCAAATTAGTTCAACGAATGTTATTCTTATACTTGAGATTTCTTATGTTGCTTTTTTATGGAAGTGATCTTTTTATTACTAAAAAATGAAGTGAAATACTAAAAAGAAATATGTTTTCGATGCTGAAATCTAAAAGATTGAGTAATGCTGCAGAAATCTAATGTGTCTAGGTTGAGATTGTGGAAATCTAATGTGTCTAGGTTGAGATTGTGGAAATATAGGCAATAACTTATGCACCCAATGAATGAAACATGATATTAGTACCCTTTACTGTATTACGTTACCCCAATAAGTAGACTATGTTATATGGCCGAAGATATTGGGTGAAATTATTAATTACGTCTATAGGGTTTATTTCATATGATGTGCTGGTGATGTACAATCTCCATCTGGCCTTTGGGGTAGCTAAAATTAGAAATTTAGCCATTTACATTTATTTTAGAGATTAGAGTATGGAAGAATTGAAAATCGATACATAAACAATACTAGCTGAACGCGGTGTTTGGGAGTGCTAAATTTTCTGAAACATGGTAATTCTTGGACCTCAACTATCAGCTTGTTATATACTCTATCAGTAATGGATAGTGAAATCCACGCTCAAAAGATGATACTTTGTGTATATTAGATTAGTCCATCTTCCAAAATACATGCGATAGGAAAATTTCTTCGAAAAAAAATTTTGCTACAGGCCCACTGCCTTGTATCATCTAAAGCCACAAAGGAGGTGGTTTTCCAGGCATCTAATAATCTGGGTATTAGTGGTTAAGGATGAGCAGATGAAGATTTGGTAGGAATATTGTGTGGGCTGGGAGAAACAGCCTGCCATAGTCAATAAGTGTTCTGCACCAAAATATATATATATATATATATATATATATATATATATATATATATATATATATATATATATATATATATATATATATATATATATATATATATATATATATATATATATATATATATATATATATCCTACACTATATAATAGGCTAATCATGACACATCATCAACCTCTAACATTTGCCACCTCATTGTCATTGCCTACTTGGCACACACTTTTCATGCATAAATTGAACATTTTTAAAAAATTTGCAATTCATGGGACTCGAACCCAAGACCTCTTGATCAAAGAGCAAACACTCAACCACTAGAACACTTGAGTATTTGTGTTAAAATCTTTAAAAACAAAAGATAGATGCTTTAATGTTAGGCGTCTGTTTGAATGTGGAATGTTTGACCAAAATTTCAAATTTACTAAAAATGTGGGATTCTCATTTAATTACAGTTTTAAAGGCACATTTATTTGCTANATATCCTTTAGTTTTGGTATTTGGATCCTGTAGGGGATTATCCAAAACAAACCCATAATAAGAAAATCTCAACTGGATGTTTGACCTCTTGATAAGTAAGACTAGAAAACCAGTTTGCCCATTGTATACCTTTGGTTATAGCAATTACGAGTTAAGTCAAATTCAAGTAAATAACTTGGGTGTAGCCTTAGAAGATTTTATCAAACATTTTGAAATGATAAGAATTAAGTATTGATTATGTTGAAATTGTTTTGTAGCATTACATTGTTAAATTAGTGTACTCATTTGGTTTGCATTGTAGGTACCTTAATTATCTTGAAGTTGGTGCCGATATTATAATCACCACATCTTATCATGTAATACAACTATCTTTTGCATGTATATGTCCTCCAATCTGCGGCATTTCTTAATTATCTTGAATCGAGCAGGCAACAATTCGGTAGTTTGAGGCTAAAGGATGCTCTTTCATAGAAGGTTAGTTCGTGCTTATAAGAAGCGTAGAAATTGCAAATGCTTGGATGAATAAAAAATAAGCATTGCCATTGCATCAGGTACAAAGCTATTAGCAAGCCATTGCTCTTAATTAGTGGAATCAGTTGGAGATGATCATGATCTTGTAGTTTCTGTTATCCAAGTTATCTATTCACTCTTGCAGCTATGGTTGCAAAAGGTAATTCTTCATTCATTATGAACAGAAGATCCTAAGTTAGACGTGTTTTATGCTATGACTCTTGCAGTTGATCTTAATGTTTAGTTATTAGATGCCGTGAATCATATCCAAAATACTAATATGTAAAATGATTTGTTACAAATTAAACTATCACAATCATGGTACGCTTTTTTGTGGTTATATTAATATTATGATTTTTTACAAATTAAACTATCACAATCATGGTACACCTATTTAAGGTAGACATGCGTAAGTAGTTTTTTTTATTTATTTATGGGAAATCAGTATTTATACTTTATCATAAATCCATGATGGCTTTCCGAATGCAATTACTTATATTTTATATGAAATCAGGATCGAATAATTTTGGGCAGTCCTTTGAGAAAGCTATACCCATTACAAACATCGTCTCAACAATCCTCTAAAAAGGTATATTTTCTCGAGTTGCATCCATAGATCAAATCAAGCAACCTATAGAGAAATATTTAGTCGAAGATGGAAAGATTGCTCGGTTTATTAAAGAAAAAATTGAGGAACTTGACAAGGAGGTTACATCAGAAAAAACTAACTTTGATGTCATGTCTTATGAAATTATCTAACCACTATTCAAATTATCAAATATCAGTTCCTTATCATTCTAATTTGGCAGGTATCACAATCCTGAATTTGTGGATGAGCGTCATCGACATTGTTACAAGGTTAGTCATACTCTTGATTATTTGATATAGTAGTGAGTAGTTTCGACTATTTGATATAGTAGCCATTGATTATACGTTAATTCACAACCTATTAATTTATTTGTCATTTGTAGCCATGGCTTATGCAGTTTCATGATTAATTTATATCAGGGGCTTGGGACATCGATCTATGCTCGGATTGGGAGAGTAGAAGGAAGTAGTTCATCACAGGATTGGGATGAATTAGAGCTTAACACATATCAGGTTTGAGTGTTTCTTCTTACGCATCTTAGTTTTCATTTTTGTTGGCAGAATACCATTCCCAAAATTTTAAAGTTCTTAACGGCCACAAATGAGTAGCTACTATCAACTTTTATATAATGGGTTAAGTCATAATATAGATGCTTTTCTACGCGTCAAGATGTGTCTGATCTGCTTCTGTTGAGAAAGGCAAACGCTCATTGACCCTATTGCATGAACTTTATACATAGTTAATATATTAATGTAGATTACAAAAGCTACACAACAATAGCACATCTTATTTTTTCAATAAAGCTATTATAGTGGTAGTAAATAATTTAAATTCACTTTTGGGCCGCTTTCGATTTTTTCAGCTCATTCTAGCCGATCCAGTTTTATTAAGTTATACAAGCTTTCTCATTTTGACCCATTCGAGGTAAAATACATGAGCCATATCTAAATTTTTGGTGTTACAATTACCAGCAATAAGATGTCGTTACATGTTTTAAACGTTGCAGTTTCCATGGATGAATGAATATAATTTTAGAAGCTATAGCCCGTCTATAGAGTGTTCTCTCTGTAAAACATTTCGTACTTAATCTTTTTTGGCAAATATAGTTGTGAGATGCTAATTACGCTGAAAAAACAGGTTGAAAAAGATAATTTGACAGTAGAGAATAAAAGTTGCAAGAAGACCTCATATATGATTGTGGTCAGAGTTTGGACCCTGCTTAGTATCTTGGATCTTGGACAGGTGTGTTACAGTCAAACTTTGACTTATTACTATACAAACTGAAGGGGCATTTGCAAGAAATTGGGGTTTTCAAGCTTGAATATCATACAAATTTTGATGTCTTGGTGTTTAGTGTTTACAGATGGCACATGGACATACAAGATACACATAATTGAAATTATACCCAGGCAAGTTGGTGATGGTTGTCATTTTTAAGTAATCACAGCTTTTGTTTTTTTAATCTTTTAACAAATATTTGTGTTATTATACGATCAACATAGGTAGCCCTTTTTTTAAGTTTACATATACTACCATCAACAACTTCCTTTTACTTACACTTTTGTTTTTTAAACTTATTAGCTGTTCACGGAATGGAAATTACCTATTCAACTGATAAACGCTCAGGGCATACATTTTCTCTTCAAGGCAATCAAAGATGGAAACATCGAAGTTTAGTATTTTAATAGTTACAAACCAAATTATTTATCGTATCATTGATATATTAGTTATTATTCCTTTCAATAATAATGGAACTTATTTACATTCATTGTTGTTTGTTGATTCATTCACACATGTATCTATTTAAAGAAAATTTTCTTTAGAAATCCCCGTGATTCCATAGGTTTCGCATATGAATAACCTTATGTAATTAATTTATTATGATACTTATTACGGTTATTTTTATGTATAATACATGAGCAATATATTTATAATTTTTAATTTATTTTCCTTCAACATATTTGACTTATTCATTATTTATTTTATGCGTAAAAAAAATTCGACAAACAATTTTATGAAGCGTACCCGCCCATCGGGCGGGTTATGAAGCTAGT
>LBNU01034215.1:76811-91709 GCA_014162995.1 Artemisia annua | reverse complement strand
GGGGGAGGTAAAACCAAATAGGGAACCGAAAACTTTAGTTTTTGAAGATTTCATACCGTATGGTTTCAGTTTTTATTTTTGGTTTTTTTTCAATTAATTCATTTCTGTTTCGGGTTTTTTTCGGTTTTTCTCGTTTACCTTTTGAATTATTGATTATTAAATTATTTAGCTATGAAGCATCATAAATTAAAAATTATTTCGTCGTGATTTTAATTAAGAAAGAAATAACAACTAGTAAAGTTTTATATCAAATATAAATATTAAGTGCCCATTTGCTTCAAGGGATTTGCTCATTGGGTTAGGGATTATAGTGAAATCATCCGCTTGGTTTATGCCCGTCAGATTTGAAATTGGGAGATTCGAAAAAATAAGGCATGTATAAAAGCCATGTGGATAGCTTACTTTTAACCCCTGATTTCGGACAATCCCACATGCATGTTCTCTCTCCTGTTACTTTTTAATTTTCTATGTATAAAAGTCTTTGTCACATGTGTATTTTACCTCACAAAAATTATAATTTAATTCGTAATTTATTTATTTTTAATATTAAAATAACAAAACAATAATTTATATCCCAATATAAAAAATAAACAACTTTTATTCTTTCAACTCAAACCTGAATTCTGAAACAAATCCAAATCTGAACCCCTAAATTTCCAAACAAAACCATAAAACAAGATTAATAGTAGCATAATATAAAAATTAAAAACTATTAGATAAAGTACAAAATAAATAAATGATCATCAGATAAAAGTATGAAATGCAAATCTTAGCTATTTATTAAAAAAAAAAAAATGCGAATATCAAAAGGATATATCGGACCCTTTGTTTGAATCATTATTTGACAAATCTTTTTACAATGATAAGTTTATTTTCAAGGTTTTGAAAGATATACAAAGGTGAGTGGGGCGGTTTTTCCGGTTCAATTTCTCGTATGCAACCATAAACCGCCCCAAATATTCTGTTTCTCTCAAAATCAAAACCACCTTCATCGGTTTTTTAACTGGTTCAATTTTTTCGGTGAGGTTTTTTTTGGCTTTTTTGGTTTCATTTTGATTTTTCTGTTTCTGTGCTCAGCCTAGTAAATTAGTTGTAATGTAAATGAATTGTAATTATAACAAATTATCTAACAACAACAACAACAACAACAAATTATCTAACAACAACAACAACAACAACAACAACAACAACAATAATAATAACAATAATAGAATTTTAAGATTTATAAAAAAGAATTAATTATTAAATTAACAATAAAATATTTAATATAAACAATAAATAAAATCAATAATGAAAAAAGTATTAATGATCTTTTACATATAATAATATAAAAAATTTAGGTATAAAAAAATTATTATAAGTTATTTTTATTTTATTTTATTATAAAATAAAATATTTAATAATAAAAGTAACAATATTAGTAATAATAATAATACTAATAGTAATAAATTTTTAAATAATGATGCTTTATTCTATAAAATTCTGAATTACAAAGTAATTCAAAACTTTCATTTGATTTGATTGGAGCGATCAAATTACAATTACATTGAAACCAAATAGCGTACGTAATGTAATATGAATTAGAATTACTTTATTCTGTAAACCAAACAGCCTTTGTAAAATATTCGATTTCAATAACATCAAACTACGCCAGATAACACCAAACCAAACGGGGCCTAAGTGAAGGCTTTCGGTGATGTTTGTTTCATGTACATTTGTAAAATATAATTTTGATTAGGGGGTATGGTAAACCAAAAAAATTCTAACTACTCCCTCCGTCCCAAAATAAGTGTCCAGTTTGACTTTTCAGAGTCAAACTGGTTCAACTTTGACCNAAGTACTACCTCCGTCCCTAAATAAATGTCCAGTTTGACTTTTCAAAGTCAAACCGGACACTTATTTTGGGACGGAGGGAGTACAATTTTCTAGTGGATAACTATTTTGGAACATGTTAAATGGGTAAGACGGACAATAATATTAGCACCTCGTGTAAGCATTTGTTTTGAAAATCAAACTTGTAACTCTAGATTACGTCATAAACTCATGAGTTGAGAGTAGTTGTTATCTCGACAACCATTGGAAAATTGATACAATGGTATCACTCTTCTTTCATAAACGTCTACTTGACCAGTTTAGTAAGCTTTTGGAGAAATAGGTCTTGGGTTCAATCCTATCTCTTTGGATTCATGGCTAAAGGTCACTAGAAGATGTGCTTCTTGTCTGAGGCTAGGTCTTTGGGAAAAGTCAGTCGGCACTGTAAAAGGGGTGCACGAACTTAAGGTTTCCCCACCGGTTTAAACCTTTTGGAGAGATTATCTTGACAGTCAAACAACTCTTATGTTGCAGTTGAAAGGGTATTTCGTCTTGATCAAAAACCAATTTTTAAATAAAACCTCAAAGAAATTTTGTCTTGTTTGAATCTGCATAATTTTGTTAGAAAGACCACCTTATACCGGCTTTAAAGTCAACACTTGAACACATGTTTGAACAACACAAAATTTGTATGAACGTTACTGCATGAATATTCTATGACTACTAATGCAAAGTATATGGTGACTTGAGTTATACTCCGTATGTGATCTTAATTTCTAATGACTTTCAATGTTGTCTGCAGGTAAAAAGCATCCAGCATATGAAAATTCCATTGGAAGAAATACGAGCAGAAACTCATGATTTTGATGACGATTTTACCATCCCCCGTGGAACTGGTAAGGTATACAAGGCGGATCTGTACCACTTTAATTTAAATAAATATGTTACAGAGAACAAAATTAAGAGAGTGTCTATGGAAGAAATCTTGGAGTACCAAAAAAGAAAAAGCACAGTTGCTATTAAGAGTATAGATGGTGGATATGGGCAACGAACTGAAGAACAACTTCAAACGCTTCTTTACCTTTCACATGAAAACCTTGTCAAACTAGTTTGATTTTGTGATGAAGATGATGCGCGTACTCATGTTGTCTATGAGTATGCCTCAAATGGAAGCCTAGATGAATATATTCTAAGCCAACATAACATTAAGAGACATAAAACCGAGAGAAACATGTTTCCGTGGGTAATGCGCTTGCAGTTTTGTCTCGAAGCTGCTCGTGGTCTCAACTTTCTCCATAATGATAACAGAAAGAATCACACGATAATACATGGTAATATAAAAAGCTCCAACATTTTAATAAGTCGAGATGGAGTAGGAATGATTGGTGACTTTGGATTGTCAACGAATGAATATAGTGATACACACAGGTTGACAAAGGAGTATGATGTCTTTTCATTTGGCCTTGTTTTATTTGAAGTATTGAGTGGAGAGTTGACCCATTTTAGGATATCAGAAGATGATCCAAAGTTTCTGCCTGACATAGTCAAACGCGGGTTCAATCAGAAAGAATTAGACAACATTATCGACCCAATGTTAAGGCAAGAATTTGAGAAATACCGTTCTCTGATAGGCAACCAGAGTGCAGAATCCCTAAATATTTTTGCAAATATTGCATATCGATGCTTTCAGGAAAAAGCAAAGGGTCGCCCCACAATGGCTGACATTGTGGAAGAACTGGAGAAAGCATACAAATATCACGTAAGTCTCTAAATTTATGAAAATCATATAAATATTCATGTCCGTAAATAGTTAATTAAGTAAATGAGTAAAGAAGTATCCGTTATTCTGTTTTCATGACATTTTGATACATTAAGATGAAGCTTACGATTAATATATCCAAGCGTTGCGGCAGATAGATCAGTTAGAATGTATATCTTTTGTAAATCTCGTTTGTTGTAGCGGCTTTCATTACGCATCAGAACTTTGAACTTAAAAATATGAATTTAGATTATATAAATACACTTTTGATCTGATGTATATAAGCTAATTTTATTTACGTAAAGGTTTGTTTTATCTTTTCCCAAATCTTTAAGAATATGATCCTCAATTTCAACTTTAGGCAAACTTAAAAAGTAGACAAAAGGATTTGAACCCCCGCCATCTTAGTATATATTGCAACTTCATGCATAGGTATTTTTCAGAAACCACAAAGTATGTGATGTATAACTTACATCAACCACGCCAGCAATTCATTTATGTGTCTTCAAAAATCTAGAGAATTATATAAAACTAGATGGTAAGAATGATATGTGCTAATACTAATGTCTTTTTTATTTTTGGGATGGCTGCATCTAATATATTAGGTTGAAAGTTTAGAACAAAGGCAAAAAGATGAAGACAACTCAAAGGTAATGAATCTTAATGCTCTCGTAAGAATCATATCACTTCACTTCCTACGAGTTTTGTTTTTATTGACGTTCTTGAAACTTTCATAGTTGTTGGCACAAATTGAAAATGAGGCTTTAAAGTTTGGGCAAATTCCTTCAAAATGCATCATACTTGCCACAAATGTTATTTTCGTGTACTAAACAAATTTTTTTCCTTACATTCGTATTAAACTTTCATTTTTTTGGTCTTTTTGATGTACTTTGTGGCTTTTTTGCCCTTCAAATTATTAAAAATTCAGAGGAATCAAAAATGAAAGTTCAGTACTCATATAAGAAAAAAAATTTGTTCAGTACACAAAAGTAACATTTGTGGCAAGTATAGTACATTAATAGGTATTTTACCCTTAAAGTTAAAACTAAATGAAAATTGTTATCTTTATAAAACATGTGTTGAGAAGTATTTAGATAATAAAAACATTTTTTAGCATTATTAAATGTAAAATGTTTACTTTTATGAATCTTTTTGCAAATAATCTACAACGAGATATGTTTGCGCGCGTTTTACAACGGGTGCAAAAACATTCATCGCGTAATTAGGAAATAAAGCTCTCATTTAGGTAATGTATAAGGAAAACCAACAACACTGATCTTTATAAAAATTGTACGGTAATATTAAATGGGTTTAATTTCTAATATATATGGAGTTCCATTTTCATTTTCGATGTGTTTCACAACACTATTAATATAGTGTTAATAATAATACCTTTTTGAATATAATGTTTTAACATAATTTGAAGGGGTAAAAGATATATAGTTTAAAATAACTAAAGATTAATTTGTTATTTTACTAAACATTGAATTTCAATACACCAATTATCAAAATTTGGATGTTATCAAAAACTTAAGAGGCTATACATGACATTTAAGCAAAGTAAATTACTATAGATGAGCAGTAATTTAACTTTGTTACATGTTACATACGAGGTATAAAGACCCGCGCTTTGTGGCGGGAATTTTGAATACAAAATTATTAATTTCCGTTGCGCTCCGTTGCGGAGCGTGAGGGACTAACTTTGTGACGAATCAATAACATCGAGGAAATTTTTGTCATTTTTTTTTTAAATTTTGTTACAGAATGTTGTTACGTTAGCGCTTCGTAGCAAAGTTAGTCATAAATGACTCACTTTACAATGGACTTGTTAAAGATTGTAAATTTCATATTTACTCAAAAATCATTTAAAAACATTATACATTATGCATCTAATAGTTATATTTTGGGAATACATTATGTATCTAACATTATATCTATACAACATATAAAAGAAAAAGCACCCTCTTTCTTAATTTTAAGAGTTACAACTCTAATAGCTTATTGTAAAATACTTTATAACACTAAAACTATACAAACACTCCTTTTTTTAAGTGAGCCATTAATGTGGTACATAAATACAACTAATGGTGTTATTAAAACACCCTCTATATAAGAAATACAAATTATCAATCATATTGTACAATTAACTTAAACAAAATTTCTGTATCAAATGTCACTAAAATACTTAAAACTAAGAATTAAATAATGCAAATACTAAAGCATATGAAAAAAACTATTAAAAGAAAAAAAAACTACAATTTAAGAAAATACAAATAATAAAGCTGAAATTACAAAATATTTTTCTCTATATTTTATCCTACTGCACATATTTCTAATCAAGCCTCAATTTGTTTAAAACTACATGTATATAAAACACGGTTCAATTCGGGTAATCGTTGATATTAAAAAATAAAAATCAAAACAGAACTGCAATAAGAGGTTTATCGATTTCTGGTTTTTTTGGATTCGATTTCTTAGTTCTCGTTGTTTGTGGTTTCGGATTGAAAAGGTCGGCTCGGTTTGTCAGTTTCACATATTTTTTTACACTTGTATCCATAAAACTTAGGTTGTGTTTGTGTTTTAATAAGAGGCTCTTAACAGCCTCTGAATCTGAACCATTCAGACGTGGTCAGACATTTTGGCCGTTCAGACTGTTTGTTTTTTTTCCCCGTTCAGACACGTTCAGAGGCAGTAAGATCTTAATGGTCTAAACTTGAGAGGGGTGTCTTAATGCTTCTTGTTACCTCTTGTTGACAGAAAAATAACCAAAAAAATATTAGTACGAGCAAGCAAATGCGCGGTTCAAACATGAGTTTTTTTTCCCCGTTCAGATGCAGTCAGATTCAGACATTTACGCCTCAGATTCAGATTCAGATGTGCGGTTCAGATTCAGATTCAGAGCCTCTTAAAAAACAAACACCACCTTAGCTTTATATAAATATAGATATTTTGAGCGACGAAAAAACATTGTTAAATAAAATTTATTATCACAAATGTATAATGAAAAACATTGTCATTACTTAAAGAGTTGAAATACGTCACGCGTAATTCTTGATATTTCATAAATTTATTGTCAAAAAGAGAATAACAATTAAACGATTCATCGAAAAAATTTATTTAGGGTACCCGTCGCTGCAACGTTCGGGTATCTTGCTAGTATGAAAAATATTTAACTCATAATTTGTGCATAAAAATTCGTTTGTGTCACAAAAAATTCATTTTCTACATCAAATATTTTTGTGTACATTAAAATTGAATAAAAAAGTTTTGTGCTTCAAAACAAACCTATGATGAATAAAATTTTAAACATTTTGTTATCTAGCAACGTTATTTTATTTGTGATAAATTTTGAATGATTTTTCGAAATTGTTTTCTCAAGCCTTTATAGGTTTCTCACAAAATTCTTTGTGCATTTTTTTTCTTGGCACAATCTTTTTTGAAAGAAATTGTTTCAGCAATTTTTGCTTAACCAATATTCTTTATCTTGTGGAATTTTCGAAAAACTGTTTTCTTTGAATATCTTTTTATAATTCTCATATGTATTTGTCCTAAAATATAGGTATAATTCAGAAAATGACCAAGTTGCCCAATCACTAGGACTTTTTGACCTTGAATTTGAAAATTCTTGTTTTGACCAGTTGCAAAAGTAGCTCAACACGTGTCACCCCATGGGACGCCAAGTGTCCAAGTTGGCCAAAATTTTAGCGGCGTTGCCCAAAAAAATGCCACTTATCATCCCCCTGTTAAAGGTTGCGTTGAGCAACTGGTCAAAACAAGAATTTTCAAATCTAAGGTCAAAAAGCCCCAGCGATTGGGCAACTTGGTCATTTTTGGAATGTACTCCTTTATTTTAACCCTGCACGTGGAGTATTCATACTAATTTCGAAAAAGTGTTTATTTTATATCTTTTCTTTATTTTTATTTTTATTTTTATTTTTATTATATACTCACATTACGTACTTTCCTCAATTCCTCCACCACTTTGCTTGTCCTCTTTATTTCTCGATTTATGCGACATAACCACCCGTGAAAACCCCAACCACGCTTGATGAATGGGGCGTGGGGTGTGTGATGTTGCTAGCTTGAAAGCCCCAACGATTGGGCAACTTGGTCACTTTTGGAATTACCCCTTTATTTTAACCATGCACGTGGAGTATTCATACTAATTTCGAAAAAGTGTTTATTTCACTACCTTGATATCTTTTCTTTATTTTCATTTTTATTATATACTCACATTACGTACTTTCCCCAATTCCTCCACGCACTGTGTTAGCTTGTCTAGCATCTAATAACTTATACATCATTGCTTTCATAGCGACGGTTCACCCTTTATGTTCTAGAATGTTTCAATCTTAATAACGCATTAGATGAGGAATGGGGCGTGGGGATGTGTGATGGCCGCCTCATAGGGGTATTGGATAGCCTTTATACCAGCACATATAGGTGTGACAACGTATGGTCATATTTTGGAGGAATATAATAACGAGATTATTTTCACACTTTTATAGGAAATAGAGGATTTTCATACTTTTGGGTATATTTTGATTAAGATTCGATACAATATTATTGGTGCCTCATAACATGCAGCGCTGGATTGAAAGATATTATTATCTAGATGATCTACGTGGAATAGAAGTGTTCTATGTCTATTCAGTCCTGCTTTTAGATAGCGTTATAGAATATTCATTTATATATTATAATAATTTCATTTTTATAATTGATATACAAGCTTTCCCCCTCACATTCACGTAACTTTCCCCATTGTCTCACTGACTTCTAGTAGAATTGTTACTCGCTTTTTTATGTCCCCATGGATGTTTTTTGGGTCTTCTTCTGAGAATGAAATGTGATTGTAGTCCTGTCTTGTCCGCTCAGCGCCCTATATCGATATATTTCTCTTACAGTCTCGGTACTCCGCCATACCGACAGTTGAAGCCCAACAACGCTTGATGAATGGGGCGTGGAGTATGTGTGATGTCCGAGCATATTATGGACTTATTCTTAGGGTGACCTAGAGTCCCCAACTGCTTATAGCGCTGCAACTCGTCTATTGTTCACTTTTGGAATTATACCCCTTTATTTTAACCATGGCACGGTGGAGGTTATTCATAGTCAATTGATTCTACGATAATGTTTTAATTGAATTCAAGTTACATTCATTAGATCATTCTTCCTTTTCTTTCATTATATACATATATTATGACTCTCATACTGAAGTGAGCTAATAACATATGTTATGCTCTACTTTCCCCAATTGCCTCACACACTATTGGCTTAGTGCTCTTCTATCTTCTCTAATTTATGCGACATAATCAACAGTGAAAGCCCAACCACGCTTGATGAATGGGGCGTGGGGTGTGTGGATGTCGCTAGGTTGAAGCCCAACGATTGGGCAACTTGGTCATTTTAGGAATTACCCTTTATTTTTAACCTGCACGTGGAGTATTCATACTAATTTCGAAAAAGTGTTTATCTCATAACCTGGATGTTTTTTATTTATTTTCATTTTTATTATATACTACATTAGTACTTTCCTCAATTCCTCCACCACTTTGCTTGTCCTCTCTATTTCTCAATTTATGCGACATAACACCAGTGAAAGCCCAACCACGCTTGATGAATGGGCGCTGGGGTGTGTGATGTTTGCTAGCTGTTGGACCTTAATGTTATAGAAGCAAAAGTTAGGGGACTTAGTATGTATATTATGTATGTAAAAGCCTGTAAACCGTTTAGTATTGGGCTGGGTCAAGAAATATAACCGTTTAGTAAGGGTTATAGCGGTTAGATAGTTATTGTGTCCATTACTTTTAATGAAACGGTATCCTCTCTTCCTGTTGGTGCCGCTTCATATAGTATATATATAGGTTGAGAGTCTGTAAACAAATCATCAGTTGTAAGATATTCATTCAATCGATCAATACATATTCAGTTTATATTCTTATTGTATTTTTCTGTTACAAGTTTCTGTCCCAAACCCTTGTTCCATTTATACCGATCAAAGAAGATTAAAACCTGTGATGTATGAAGTCTGATTTAACAACAGTGGCATCAGAGCACGTTAATCGATCCAGGGAAGAACGAGTGCAAGTGATGATCGATTGAAAAGCAAGAATCAACAGCGAAGGGTTGTTGTACAACCTTTGTGTGTAGAAAGAAAAGAAAGAAGGAAGATTACCTGTTCATTCGTCAATTGGAGAAGTAAGAAGACGATCAGAACCAGAGTAACAAGTGATTAGAATCGTTGATTGAAAACCCCACAAAGGCAACCGGAGTAAGACCAGAAGAAAAGATCAGGCATCGTTCGATTGAAAGGAAACGAAAAGTACTTTCGATAAATCATATCGACCAATTACGGTTACCCAACAAAAGGAAGGAACGATTTTTTGGTATTTCCCTGTATTTTCTGATTTTAACCTAGAATTAGATTTAGTTTTTAGAGAAAAGGGAAAGTAACGGGAAGAAGAAGTAGTAAGCAGGGTAAGTAGTTAGATTATCAATTTTTATTTGGGAAAAGATTTAAGTAATTATTTATTTATTTTTCTTTTCAATTTATTTTATTGATTAGAAAATAATAGGTATAATCCCAAATTAATTGAAGAAAGTAAGAAACCAAACCATTGTGGTTCACATAGTAAGAAGTAAAAAAAACCGAGGAGTTGCAAAAGACCGGGCAACACCTAGACGGAGTAAGTTCAGTACGAGTACGAAATAGGCAACTGTGACCGGCCGATTGTCTAAGTAAGTAAGTAAGTGAAACTTTAACGTTTCAAAGTAAGTAAGAGAAAATCTATTTTTTTCAAAGTAAGTAAGTAAGAGAAAACCTAGTGTTTTCAAGAAATCTTAGATTTTTACCAGTAAGAGAAACCGTAGTGTTTCACCCCGTAAGAGAAACCGTAGTGTTTCACCCCGTAAGAGAAACCTCAGCGTTTCGCCAGTAAGAGAACAGCGTAAGTAAGCACGCTTGTTTAAAGAACGCGTAAGTAAGCACGCGAGTAACAAAGTAAACGTAAGTAAGCACGTTTACAAGAAAGAAAGCGTAAGTAAGCACGCTTGAACGAAAGGATACGTAAGTAAGCACGTACCAGAAAGAAAGAAAGATAGGAAGAAAGAAGGCAAGAAAAGCGAAAGCACGTCAAAAGAAAGGAAGAAAGCATGACGAACAAAAAAGAACGAAGCAAGTTTAATCGATCCAACAAGAAGCAAGGAAGAAAGAGAGCGACGGTTCATCAGAAGAAAGAAGCGATCGATTTTCTGTGAAGTCAAGTAAAGAAGACTCGATTTGCGTCTATAACATTAGGGGGGTGAATGTTGGACCTTAATGTTATAGAAGCAAAAGTTAGGGGACTTAGTATGTATATTATGTATGTAAAAGCCTGTAAACCGTTTAGTATTGGGCTGGGTCAAGAAATATAACCGTTTAGTAAGGGTTATAGCGGTTAGATAGTTATTGTGTCCATTACTTTTAATGAAACGGTATCCTCTCTTCCTGTTGGTGCCGCTTCATATAGTATATATATAGGTTGAGAGTCTGTAAACAAATTATCAGTTGTAAGATATTCATTCAATCGATCAATACATATTCAGTTTATATTCTTGTTGTATTTTTCTGTTACAAGTTTCTGTCCCAAACCCTTGTTCCATTTATACCGATCAAAGAAGATTAAAACCTGTGATGTATGAAGTCTGATTTAACAACAGTGGCATCAGAGCACGTTAATCGATCCAGGGAAGAACGAGTGCAAGTGATGATCGATTGAAAAGCAAGAATCAACAGCGAAGGGTTGTTGTACAACCTTTGTGTGTAGTAAGAAAAGAAAGAAGGAAGATTACCTGTTCATTCGTCGATTGGAGAAGTAAGAAGACGATCAGAACCAGAGTAACAAGTGATTAGAATCGTTGATTGAAAACCCCACAAAGGCAACCGGAGTAAGACCAGAAGAAAAGATCAGGCATCGTTCGATTGAAAGGAAACGAAAAGTACTTTCGATAAATCATATCGACCAATTACGGTTACCCAACAAAAGGAAGGAACGATTTTTTGGTATTTCCCTGTATTTTCTGATTTTAACCTAGAATTAGATTTAGTTTTTAGAGAAAAGGGAAAGTAAGGGGAAGAAGAAGTAGTAAGCAGGAAAATAATAGGTATAATCCCAAATTAATTGAAGAAAGTAAGAAACCGAACCATTGTGGTTCACATAGCAAGAAGTAAAAAAAACCGAGGAGTTGCAAAAGACCGGGCAACACCTTGACGGAGTAAGTTCAGTACGAGTACGAAATAGGCAACTGTGACCGGCCAATTGTCTAAGTAAGTAAGTAAGTGAAACTTTAACGTTTCAAAGTAAGTAAGAGAAAATCTATTTTTTTCAAAGTAAGTAAGTAAGAGAAAACCTGTGTTTTCAAGAAATCTTAGATTTTTACCAGTAAGAGAACAACGTAAGTAAGCACGCTTGTTTAAAGAACGCGTAAGTAAGCACGCAAGTAACAAAGTAAACGTAAGTAAGCACGTTTACAAGAAAGAAAGTGTAAGTAAGCACGCTTGAACGAAAGGATACGTAAGTAAGCACGTACCAGAAAGAAATGAAAGATAGGAAGAAAGAAGGCAAGAAAAGCGAAAGCACGTCAAAAGAAAGGAAGAAAGCATGACGAACAAAAAAGAACGAAGCAAGTTTAATCGATCCAACAAGAAGCAAGGAAGAAAGAGAGCGACGGTCCATCAGAAGAAAGAAGCGATCGATTTTCTGTGAAGTCAAGTAAAGAAGACTCGAGTTGCATCTATAACATTAGGGGGGTGAATGTTGGACCTCAATGTTATAGAAGCAAAAGTTAGGGGACTTAGTATGTATATTATGTATGTAAAAGCCTGTAAACCGTTTAGTATTGGGCTGGGTCAAGAAATATAACCGTTTAGTAAGGGTTATAGCGGTTAGATAGTTATTGTGTCCATTACTTTTAATGAAACGGTATCCTCTCTTCCTGTTGGTGCCGCTTCATATAGTATATATATAGGTTGAGAGTCTGTAAACAAATCATCAGTTGTAAGATATTCATTCAATCGATCAATACATATTCAGTTTATATTCTTGTTGTATTTTTCTGTTACAAGTTTCTGTCCCAAACCCTTGTTCCATTTATACCGATCAAAGAAGATTAAAACCTGTGATGTATGAAGTCTGATTTAACAACACTAGCTTGATAAAGTGGCTGTTCTTTTTACCAAATTAAGCAACCATTTCGCTTAAAAAACTTTAACTTCGGCTGTTTTAGAAGTATTAAGTATAATGACAAAATGAACCAGTATCCTAAACGATAACACAATTATGAGTTTATGACAATATATCAGGTTCAAGAATTCTAATTTCTAGTGACATTAAATGATGCAGGTGGAGAAGTTGAAACACTTGAAAATTCCATTTAAAGAGATATACTCAGCCACCCATGGTTTTGATGACAGTCGCATGATCGGATGGGGTGGATTTGGAGGTGTGTACCAAGCAGAACTCTTCCATGTCGATGTAAGAAAGTATGTTGGAAAGAAAGAATCTCTTGTTGAACTCTATGGCTACCCTAGAAGAAAAGGCAAAGTTGCTCTCAAGCGGAGAGAAATTATGTCTGATCAAGGAAGAAAAGAATTCTGGAAAGAAATCGACGTGCTTTCTGGATTAAATCATCAAAATATAATATCTCTTGTTGGGTTTTGTTATGAATATGGTGAAATGATCATTATTTATGATTATGCTTCCAATGGAAGCTTTGAAAAGTACATCCGAAATGTTCAAAACCTTAAATGGGAACAACGTCTTCAAATTTGTATTGACGCGGCCCAAGGTCTCAATTATCTTCACAACCATCACATAATACATCGTGATGTGAAGAGCCCCAACATTCTGTTGGGAGACAGTTTGGAAGGCATGATTGGCGATGTTGGCTTGTCTATAACCGTTAAGAATACAGATTCTTGGCTTTCAAACATTACTGCGGTAGGCACGGGTGGTTATGTGGATCCAAAATACTTAAAAAGAGGTATCTTAAGTAAACAGTCTGATATGTACTCTTTCGGTGTGGTGTTACTGGAAGTGTTATGTGGGAGATTTGCAACAACTTCAGGGAAAGTAAAAGACCGAGCTAGTCTAGTTGACTTGGCCGGATGGCACTTATCAAACAACCAACCATCAAAGATTATTGGTAAGTATTTAAGAAAAGATCTTGAGGATGAAAAATTCTTGGATTCGGTCAAAACATTTGCAGCGATAACTCATGATTGCTTGCATAGTACTGATGATGATGAAACTCATCGCCTCACAATGGCTGACGTCCTGAAAGGGCTTAAGAAAGCATTGACAGTTCATGTAAGTCATTAATACCTTTATGACCGTTTGTAAGTCTCTCATGCTTGATGTTATGTTTTAATTTCTTCAAACGGCCTTCTACCAAAAATAATGTCATTTAGTGACACTTGGAAAAGGTTTCTAACGTATTTTGTTTCTTAATAATTTCACAGTCAGTAGGGTCCGAACCTTTTTCGCTTGAGGAGATCAATTCTGCCACAAACAACTTCAGCAAGGAACATGTTATTGGGAGTGGAGCATCATGCAAGATATACAAAAGAGAACTCTCATTTTCTAAGAAATCTATACCAGTAGCTGTGAAGAGGCTTGATAGGGCACGTTCTTATGAAGAAGGTCAATTCTTAAAAGAGGTTGTAAAGCTTTCTCATTATGTCCATGAGAACATTATTACCCTTCGAGGCTTTTGTGAAGAAGATAATGAAAATATCATTATTATGGATCATGCGAGTAACGAGAGTCTAGACAGGCACCTAGATAAGTCAATTCTTACATGGGGGATCCGACTGAAGATATCTATAGGGGCTGCGAAAGGGCTAAATCACATTCATTCTTTCGAAGAAGACCAAAAAACAGTCCATGGGGACATAAAAAGCAGTAACATTCTACTAGATCATGACTGGAAAGCTTGTATTTATGATTTTATCGTATCTAAAAGCCATGGAACATTAGGCTATCATGATCCAGAATATTCTTCAAGTGTGTTGGCCCAATTTACGGATCTTTAATCAAAATATACCAAAAAGTAATGAAATAATCTCTATTTCTATAAAAGTGTTGAAATAATCTCTATTTCTATAAATCTGTCATTGTTGTAAAGTTACAGGTTCTATTCTATTTATAAGAAATGAAAAGGTGTGACTTGAAGCATTGTGATGCTTCGGTTTGTGTTGGTTCGACCCAACAGTCATGTTGTTTCAGAAATAACTGTCATTTGACAGTTATTTTACATAGTTGACTTTTTACATGGTTGACTTTGACCTC